>JAJGRW010001299.1:164604-247152 GCA_025461045.1 Carex parvula | reverse complement strand
TTTTAACATTTTGTTTGCTTTGTGGAAACAATGGACAAACAATAATTGCAAGACCCAATCATGCTGATGCCTTTCTTTCGGCTCAGTTGAATATATTTGATTTTTTTATTCTATTTTCCTAACTACTTCTCAACCTTTTCTTTGTAATTTTCCTTTTATTTATTTATTTTTTAGAGTAGGCAAGTTGCCATCTTACAATTTTTATGAATAAAAAAAATATTTACAGCGTTTCATTTTTTTTTTTTTGACATTATGTACTTTTGACATTACTTGTGTCAGCATAAATAAAAATTGAGAACTGAACTCTGATCAAATAAATAAAGGCTACAGTTTTGACATTACTTGTAGTCCTACATAACCAATAAAAAAAAATGGATGGAAAGGAAATGAATCGGATATAAATATTGGTTTGCATATTGTTGTGTACGTAGCTAGGGGTGTTCAAACAGTCGGTTCAGTTGAAACCGAAGTAAAATGACCAAATCAAATTTTTCTTCGGTTTTTAAATATAAGAACCAACCGAACCGATTAAACCTATCAACCGATTAACAACCGAACCGAACAAACCGAAGTAAATATGGTACCATTATTAATGAAAAGAACACTGTGATACACAATAATTGAAGTTCGGTTCGGTTGGGTTCGGTTTAGTTTAATGAAATCATTATAATACCAATAAAATTAGAGTCAAACTAATATAAACCGGTCGGTTCGGTTTAGTCGGTTTTGAAAAATCTAAACCGAACCGATCCATTTAAACCGGAATAATTCAAAATTCAACCGAACCGATCTATTTAAACCGAAAAAGCAATCCATTTAAAACAAAATTATCCGGTTAAGTTAAAAACCTAACAAACCGAACCATTTGACGATGAATAAATTTTACGCTGCAAATAGGATAAGTTTACATAGTATAATTTCATCAGCATATTAAGGATATACATTTTATTTCATGTACAATGTCCAAACAAATTTCTGATGAAATCTATGTATATTTAAAAATGTACGTCTAACCATATGAAAATGAAACTTAACCATAATAAAATGCAGATTATCCGTAAAATTCAATATCAAGTCCTTATTGTTGGGCCCCACATGAAAGAGAATTGTATACGTGTTTGATGTTCCCGGTTGTTGTGTAAACTCTAAAGTACACGCCAACCAAAGATAAGCTGATTCTAGAAGTTGGACTTACTGGGGCTGAAATGAGTACGAGTTATCTCCAACTCGAACTCAACTCATTAAATAAATGAGCGAGTTAACTCGAATTGGATAGTAATAACGAGTTGTATAGCCAACTCGAACTCAGCTCGTTATCAACTCGAGTGGGCTCACAATTCGTTTAACCAGTTAATTATATACTACTAGAGTACTAGTAAAAAAATTTATCAGTATTCAACAATTTTTCATACATCAATAGTACATAAGTACTAACAATTTTTCATACAACAACTTAATACATAAGCACCAGTAATTTTTCATACAATAGCTCAACAAAACAAATTTCTGAGATTTATTGTGACCAATGCTATGTAACTCGAGTTATAAATAAGCGAGTTGGGGTAAGCTCAAATTCAACTCATTTATTAAACGAGTCAGCCAACTCGAGTTGAAACTGACTCAAGTTGTAAATAAGCAAGTTATGAGCGAGTTTTTACGAGTTTGAACAATTTTGCCCAGCCCTACATGTTACTGTCCAGTGATGCCATCAGATCAAATCTGGACTATCCAATGAATCTGCTCAGTTGGTGCTTATCCGAGCCCCAAAAGCAACTAGGATTTCAGTAGTCGGTACCAGATTTATGTGGGTTGAATGGAGTCGTTATCTATCAACGTCAGATCTTACGTAGCAGGGTTTAAGAGGTTCCGACTGTACCGACTCATTCTAATAGTTTATATTATTTATATTAATTTCTATAAATAAAAAATTCTGAAGTTTGAGACCTGATCCCAACTGTCTAAGCTCAAATGGACGGTACAAATCTCCAGAGTGCCATCCAATGAATTCCATGAGACTGGAGCTAAACTTAATATAGGAGCAGCTTTTTTATGAAGGATACCAGGCTATGAACGAATTCATATGATGTCTGCAACAACTCAAATTTTGAACTACTGCAGAAAAGATTCAGATCGTCCGACCGCATTGGCATGAATATTACAGGAGCCCCGTGAATTTTCAACATGTACCGAATTGATCCAGATTCTGATCGAACAGTCTGGATTCTCAACTCAAACTTTGAGGTAACGTAGAGAATACGGACTCCGGTGTGAAAACCACTACAACAAATTAATTGACAGTACTCTGATCTGATCCATCTACTTGGACCAATCAAAACAATCAATTTTTGAATGCACTGGTCTTAATTTTCTACTACCATGCTTCTCCATGTTATGTTACATGATCAGAAAGCCATACCAGCAAGTTACTGTGCAAGTACCTGGCCACCCGGCACAGTAAATAACTGGTTAAGATCACACCATGGCTGTTTCCTAACAGATAACCTTTCACTAGACCTTTAAAACCAAAATACACAAGTAAAAAAGTTAAAAAAGAACCTAACCTACCACTTCTATACATAACCCTTCAACGGGTAGGAAACCGATGCAAAACCTACAAACCGAATATATGGTCGTTCGAGCTAAAATGGTGGTGCTAAAACGGTCAAGCCACTGGGTAGGTGCTATGTTCTCTGTCTCCTCAACCCAATCAGAAGTCATGTCAATGTCTTCCTTCTCAATCGGGTCGGACTCAGAAGCCTTCCCTTTTGATCCTGAGCTTGAGATTAGAATGGACATAAGGAGATCGGTTAGGGTTTCTTTGTCGAGGCGGTTGCGCTTGTCAGAGTGAATCTGTTGGATTGTGTTCCAGTTTCGATCGAGGCTCCATGTGCTGCATACTTGGCTGAGTATTCTCACTGCTGCTCGTTGTAGGCCTGGTGCTGAGTCGCCGTACTGTTCCCACCACATCCCTTTTAAAAAATTTAGATATGACAATTGTTAGCCTTGGCTTTGAAGAACAAAACAGCAGTTCCTTATTTAGTATATGATTTTACTACTTATGTGGATGGGTTCAGCTTTTGTGAACACCGGCCTGTGCATGGTTCATGTCAGTTGGTACCAAGCAACATTATTTCAATCGAGGATTTGATATTGGAATTTTCGTTGTTTCTGGTCCTTCGTAAATGGTTTATATTGGTATCAAACCTGAAAGTGACCTTTGGGAAAAGGAAGTGATTAAAATATGACCTACTGCAACTAAAAAAAACTCCATGTAAGCACAATCAAACAAGAAACATAAGACCAGTAGAAACCAGAAACACACCAGTACCAGACCCCAAATCGCAACTTTAAGTTAACCAAAGTTGAATTGCAAACATTTCATTTAAAAAAAAATTATAATGGAAAAAATAAGTTGACCCAACTCTCAGTGCCAATATGAACCAGTGTCAGCCTCCCCCCCCCCCCCCCCCCCCCCCCCCCACCACCACCACCACCACACCCCCAATAACTTAAGTAGGTTACCTAATTTAAATAAGATCATGCAATTCAACCAGAAAAGGGCAAACTCATCACCACATGAAACATAATGAAGCCAGCAAAGGATAAAACTAAATTAAATTCTAAAAAGAAGCTTCAATACTCACAAGGGGATGTAGAATTTCGAGCCTCTTTTGCCAGATTTGACCCGAACATCCCTTGTGCCTTACGAAAGGTATAAATCTGACTTGTTATATCCTTCATCAGCTCAGGCATCCGTAACACCTTATCAAGCACCACATGTAATTCTTCCTTAACCATCCCAAGAAACTTCACCTCCTGGTTGTACTGTATACTTGGATTTAGGTACGCGGCCGCTGCATGCAGAGATGAGTGTAACTCATGTCGCCATTTGGCATCGATAATATCTAAGAAGGTTTTGCATTTTCCCTCATCCATTATGTAGTAGGTGCGGATTGAATCCTTGGCCTTGGTCATGGACTCATATATACTACCGATCCCCGGTTTGCCCCCGGAAACATCCCTCAGGATTTTTAACAAGGGTTCTGACACTGCAGCAATTTCCTCCACCGACCGCCATAGTTCGGTGTCGTCAAGTGTGTCAATGCAGGTGATGCTATGGGCCCTACCAGCATAGGGGGAGGTTGTGTACTCTGGGCTGGTGAACATGTGCTTTAACCTTGGTCGGTGATTTAACATCGATTGTAGAGTGAGAAAGTCAGAAACAGGTTTTGTGATACCAGTTCTTACCAGTTCTTGACCACCAGTAAATTTTTTCATCATCTCCAGTATCATTTCATGGTTGTAAATAAATTTAGTTATACACTGGGCTTGAACAATACATCTATTAACCCAATCGATTTTAGAAAATTCATCCAAAATAGAGTTAACACAACGAGCAGCACAAGGGGACCAAAATATAGTGCTATAGTTTTGCATTATCTGGTTACCCACATTGCCATAGTTGAAAACATTATCAGTTATAATTTGCACCACATTTTCAGGCCCAAAATCTTGAATAACAGAATCGAATAATTCATACAGGCACTTTGAGTTTTTGTTTATGAAGTAAGTCGACGCATCAACTGACTTGTGGAAAAAGGTGCCAAGCGGGGAAGAGATGGAGAAGCTTATCAGAGCTCGGGTTTTGTTATCAGTCCATGTGTCAGCCAAAATAGTACATCCAGTAGTACCCCAATCCTCTTTTATTTCTTCAATCCAAGCATTTATCTCTTCTTTAAACTTAGGTAACCACACAGTTTTTAAATCTTCTCTTGACGGGCCTTTAAACCCAGGCCCACCAACAGCCTCTAGCATGAGTTGGTATGAACTTGAACTCGTCATGGTAAAATCCAAATTATTTTCGAAAAAGAACTCAGCAATGCACCTCTCTGCATCAAATGGAGCATGTTGCTGGGGAAGAGATAAAATTCGACTTGCACTAAGTGGGCTAATGAAAGGTAGTTTTGCCGGAGGTAGAGTAGCAATGAGAGTCCGGGCCTCAGCTAGGCGTTGTTTTTTCACACTGGAGGCTGCTTTCGTCTCGTCTTTCATAGCAAGAATTGCATTCACCTTTTCGGTTACGTCGTCTCTTACCTTGCCGCATGGGTGCACCCCTTTCGCCGGGATGCGTGACAGGTGATATTTCAAACGGCTGATACCGCCATTCAAAATTTTGAGACAAAACTTGCATCTGACTTTATTTCCTTCAAGTTTTTCACAATATTCCCAGCAGGCATCCTTTTCTCGTACCACTGGAGTTGGAAAAGAAACTTTAAGAACTTTATTCAATCTTTATTTTTTGCACTGCTTCTGTGCACTATATTTATATAGCTTTTTTTTGTTGTAATTTCTTGACATCAATGTGGTAAACTGGCACTTGTAGAAGTACATGGCTAGGAACTTGTCAGGTTTTATACTTTACCAACTGGTTCTTAGCCTGTATAGAGTATGAGTATATTATGGTAACAAACTTGGGCTTAATTAAGGCAACAAATTTTAATTCTGACCAAAAAATGCACAAGGGAACGACCAGAGGATGAAACTGTCACTAAGTGCATTGGTACTGAAAAAAAAAAGTAGTAAATTCGAGAATGTACCAATTAAAAAGAGTATCTTACTTATTAGTAGGAGGAAGTTCTATCATGCAACTTATGAATAAGCACCTGTATAAAATAAACACTGTATCAATCAATTAAGGTCAATTGTTATATGCAACAAAACACTTTAAAGCAATGAAGAAAATAGCAGCGAAAGAGAACTTGATCCAACCGGTACCAAACTGGTACATTTCTAGTACCATCTGGCACACATGACCAGAAGTATCGTAGTCGTTAGTGTCACAAGAAAAGCGCGCTCTATGTCTCTCTCTGCATCTAATAAACTGAAATTAACTAAAAAGGTTGAGAATTTCTCTGCATATACACTTTTATTTGTACTAATGCTGCCAATTTCTCCTTAAGCAATAATCAAGTTTTTTAGCCTCAAAGGGGAAAATCAGAAACTGAGAGAAGAAACTCTCTGATAGAGACTGAACTTGTAAGAATTTGGGCTGATAGAGCTCGGCTTTTTTTCATTTGGAGCGACATAAATCTATAAAACGAAGAGAAATTCGAGCTCGATAAGAAAAGAAAGGTAGAAAATACGCACCTTTTAAATTGGCTAAATTTATCGTTCGCTTCGGGTAATAAAAGGAAAATTAAAACAGATATCGCGAGACGAGATCTCGCCGCCTAGGGTTTGTTTCTCTCTCTGATAAGTGGCTTTTTGGTTTTTAATTCATTTTAACTTTGGGCTTTGTTTGTGGAAAATATCACCTAAAGTAACTCAAAGTTTGAATTTATATCTTGACGTCAGATCTGTATAGCCTACATTCTACTTCAGATCGGACGGTTCAGATCTAAACTCAAAATTTGAGTAACATCAGAGGATCTGGACTCGGTGATGAAGACTGCGAGATCTCGGCGATATGGAGGGACACGTGTACGACAATGATAACACACTGCAAGTTTTAATTTTTTGTACGATAATACTAGCTTACGATACGACAAGGGAAAAAAAAAAGTATTCTGATCTTCTGTGGCACATGTTCTGAGAACGATGGTGAATGTTGGATTTAATCGTTGACTAATTGCACGAGAAATTGCATTATCTATTGTGATATCAAGTCCGGGTATATGTTTCCAGATGCAAATCTTTTGTCCCAAGATTGCTGAGTTTGGGATGGCAACCGGTAACATTGCTTGGCCGAGATTTTTTCTTCTGAGATTAAGTAGGCTTCGTCTACCCTTTTAGTTTTATTAAACATATTTTTTTTAAGAGGAAAGTTGAAATGCTTTTATTTTTTGTGTTTTCATTATGTCTTCATTTTTAAAAATTTTAATAACTCAAAATTTAAAACTTAAACGTCAAAATAAAACCGTTAGATTTGATCTATATTATTTTCTCTATGTGCTCATAAAAAATTGTCACATTTCAATTTTGTTTTTATGTGAATCAATAAGTTGATAAATCAACATCCAGAAATTATCTACATTAGTATACATTTTTACAATCTCAAGATGACCACCAAAACAAAGTTGAAATGCCATAATTTTTTATACGTTCATAGATTAAATGATATAGTTCATATCCAACAGTTTTATTTTGAATTTTAAGTTTTAAATTGAGTTATTAAAGTTTTAAAAAATGAAGGCATTTGAACCCTCCTCTTCTTTTAAATATTCTATTCATTATTTTGACCTAGTTAAATGCATAATTCGTTTTTGTGATTTAGTCAAAGCATTTCTCTATCATTGAATTACAATATTATAATTATCATTAAGAGAATTAATCTTTGATCTAGTAGTAAATGACAACATCTTTTATGTGAGATGTCGTTGGTTTAAAACTGAACGAAGAATTCTTTATAAATATTAAATGAAAATTGATAAACTAAACTTCTATTTTTCTATATAAATGAAAGAAATAAAAAAATATTATTGTAATCATTAAGCCTGAAATTTTTTAGTTAACACAGGAAAAAATCAAAATTAAATGATTACCACCCTCCTCAGCATATTTTCAATTCTACCACCCACGCTGACCCAATTCGCGCACCAAAATGGGATGGTGCGCGGACTGGGTAGGCGCATCAATTGATGCTATAACTGGCTAAGCGCATCAAAATTGGTGCAAAATTAGTGCTCAAACAGGGTGAAACGCACCGAAGAGTAGTAAAAATTTCAGAACAGATGGTGCTCTAACCTATTTAGAGCACTAGTTGGTGCGCCGACTCAGTCCGCGCACCAATCCATTTTGGTGCACGAACTGGGTCCGCATGGGTGATAGGATTGGAAAAATCTCGGTAAGAATGATATTCATTTAATTTTGATTTTATGCTTTGGTAACTAAAAAATTCGGTCATTAAGTTATTTACATCAATGTGTTATAGTTTCTTATAAATCAGACTTTTCATATCATTTGAGCAATAGAAAACTAATATTATGCATAAAAAACCAATTTTTCACTTAAATTTCAGAAGATAAAACAAAATAATTTCAATATTTTATCAATTTCTCTCATAGACATGTCTTAAAGAGAAGCATAATGCAGCTATATTCCACATTGGGCAAACGCCACAGAATTTCGGAAAATAAATCGAAAATAAAAAAAACAGAAAAAAAATCGAAAAGAGAGAGAACTTCGAAAATATAGAGCTTGGTTCAATTTTCATAGTTCAATAGACAGGGACAAATCATAGTTGAAGCTGGAGATGCTAAGTTTTCAAAATTTCATTTACGGATCGTACTTTTCCTGTGCAGAAGTTAGCGCTCTAGGAGTTAATGCGTATTGAGCTTCTGTAGAACTGTACTGGGGCTCTGGTCTGTACTGGCTGGTACGGACCGTACCAGAGTCTTAGTCTTGAGTTATGTTTTTCTGATTGATCCAATTTTTACTCTAATGATGTAAAATAAGTTTAAAAACAAATGTTTCTGTACTAAAACATAAAGAATAACAACAGTAATATTTTTGACGTAATAATTAAATATAAATGTAAGAAAATAAGACAAAACTTAAGCTAAAATTCTATATGATTCGCGATCATTTTGCGCTTGATTAGTTACCGATAATATTAACGAGAATAATATTAACAAGTAAAGATAAGATATAATAAAATTAACTTTTAATAGATATGAATACAAATATGAATAAAGTCAATTGACTCGGTGCGCATTGACAACCTAGCTGGAGTTGACGGGTCGGACTCATTCACATTCATCCAAACAAGTGAGATCGACCGAACTCCTAAACACCTCATACTCTGTGCTCCACCCTCACATTTCTACTCTCTCTCGATCGATTGGAGGAAGAATGGATTGGGCGCAATCAGAAGTACTGTCAAGAGCAACCTCGAGAGTGACGGATGCATGGGGTGTCGGGGGCGATATAGAGAAGCAGCACTCAGCCTGCTCAACATCAACATCCTCGCCGATCAGGCTGAGTGGTGGCGATTCAGAAATGACAACGTGGACAAGCTGCTCGCTCAGCTCAGGGATGCTAAGTACGACGCCGAGGATGTAATCGACGACTTTGATTACCAGGTTTGTACTGATCCTATTTGCCATCTCTTGTTATTATCAAGGTGTGATTTGTTTCTGACCCTAAGGGTACATTGATTGCATTTTGATTTAAGATCAGATTCATTGATTATTAGACGACGTGACCAATCCCAATTCCCAATCGATGGGACATGAGATTGACAATTTTTGCAATATAGACTACTGTTGACCGGATCCTGTACAAGTGTACTTTTTCGTTCTATTAATTCAGACCACTCCAATTTCTTACCAGTTGTCCAATTTTTTAATGCAATGATGTTGTCAATATACGTATCTCAATTGCTTGATTTTAGAATTCATACTCAATTATGGCTTAATTGAATCTTAAATATTAATACAAAAGGACTGAAATATGCATGTGCATTAATTGTTTTGGAGACTATAATTCTACCATACAGCAATTTTACCTAATAAATTATTAGTCTGATTATTATTTCCTCACATCAGGAGTTGAAAATGAAGGTGGAAGGTGGGGAAGGCAATAGCCGGGCACGCCGTATCTTCAGTAGGGCTTCTAGCTTTGTGGGAGAGGTCTTAAGTGGTAAACCAAGTACAGTGAAGGATGTCCAGGATAGATTGGACCTCGTTGCTAATTGTTTAAAGCAAGCAATTGAGGTGTTAGATTCAAAAAAGCCTGAAATAGTAGGCAATATGTATGCTAGAAGAGAAACAAGCTCGGCAGTTCTCGAGCCAGATATAATTGGCCGAGACTCTGAGAAGGAGGCTCTGATTAAAATTCTTGTGCAAATTGGAGATAGTGCAGTAGCAAGTGGCAGTGGAGATGCAAAGGATGTGACATTGGTGCGAAATAAGAGAAGAAAAATGAGGAATGTATCGGTTTTACCAATTGTAGGGATGGGAGGGTTGGGTAAGACTACTCTCGCTCAGATGGTTTACAATGATAAAAGGGTACAAGATCACTTCCCACTGAAAATATGGGTATATGTTTCCGATCAGTTTGATGTAAAACATCTGACAAAGGAGATTGTGAAATACGCCACAGGTATGCAAGAAAATAGTTTCCCCACATTGGATTCTGTCTATGCCGCACTAAAAGAGGAGGTACTTTCAAAGAAATTTGTGCTCGTTTTGGACGATGTTTGGAATGAAGATCCATTAGATTGGGATGAGCTTTACAAGCGTTTGTACCATGGGGTTGAAGGAAGCATGATTTTGCTGACCATTTGCTCTAAAGTCGTTGCTGAAATTTCTGGAACACTAGACCCGATAGTTATCAAGGAATTACAAGAAGAGCCATATGCCAATTTGTTTAACAAGTGTGCTTTTGGGCTGGAAGACCCTAAAGACTATCCAGAGTTGGGGACCATTGCTGAGAAAATTCGTGCCAAGTTGATGGGGTCTCCATTAGCTGCCAAAACTTTAGGAGGATTGTTAAGAAGAAAGTTAGATGCGAGGCATTGGAGGGATATCTTGAATAGTGAATTTTGGCAGCTGAAGCAAGGGGACGGTGGAATTCTCCCGGCCCTTCGATTGAGCTATTTGAATTTACCTCCTGAGATAAAGCGATGTTTCTCCTTTTGTTGCATGTTCCCGAAAGATTTCTGGTTTAGAAAAGAACTATTGGTGAGCATGTGGGTGGCACATGGTTTTGTGAAGTCTGAAGGAGACGAGCTATTGGAACAACGAGGTGCTATGTACTTTGAAGACTTGCTAAGCAGGTCATTATTTTACACATATGGTCCGGGTTTGGAGACATTTATGATTCATGATTTAATGCATGATCTAGCACAGTTAGTTTCAAAGGATGAGTGTTTTTACATTCAAACGAGTGAATCTGAACAGAGAGCGCCCGAGTCTGTTCGTCAGTAGCAAAGGATCTTGTTGAGGTGATAAGATCAGACAAATACAACAAATTACGGTCACTTGCATGTCTTACAGCTTATCAACATTTTCATAATTTTAATTCTTCCTGTAATTTCTTGTTCGGTGAGTTCTTGTATCTGCGTATGTTTAAGCTGCATAATTGTGGAATAAAAGAATTGCCGGAGTGTTGGCAACTTGAAGCACCTAAGATACCTCGATCTCTCTGACAACAAAATTGAAGAGTTGCCCGAGTCCATAGGTCAACTTTATAATTTACAATTTTTGGACCTTACTAGGAACCCACTGAAGAAATTTCCGAAGGGGTTTACTAAGTTAATTAGCTTGAGGAAGCTTCGCATCAATCACAGAACTTTACCTATGATAAGTGGGATTGGGAAGCTAACATCTCTTCAAGACTTGAACGAATACCAAGTCCAGAGAAAAGATGGGCACAGAATTGGAGAGTTGCAGCATATGACACAGCTGTTGAGAAAGCTTCATCTTTATGATTTGGAAAATATAGAGGGCAAGGAGGAAGCTGCTCAAGCTATGCTTTCTAACAAGATGTATATTGATATATTAATCCTAGGCTGGACTGAAAATAGAACATAAACCATGGTCTCGATGAAGAAGTGTTCGATTCGCTCCGACCTCATCAGAATCTCAGGGTGTTTTATATTTATTATTTTGGGGGTCTGAAATTACCTTCATGGCTGCATGAAGGATTCCTATGTCACTTGAGTGACCTGGGGATTGTTGGATGTGCAAATCTCAACGTAGTACGAAATTTGCCTTCTTCACTCTCTGAGCTAACGATCGAAAGGTGTCACAACTTAATTAGTATCGAAGAATGCCTACTGCCAGAGCAACTGCCAGTCATCAAGAAAATATTTCTAGTTGATTGTAAGGAGCTAAAATAAGTACCTTTTGAAAATTTTAACGGCTTTCTCTTCCTTCAAGAGTTAGAGGTATCTCATTGCCCCAAGCTAACTTGCTCAAGAGAGCTTGTGCTACCATCCTCGATCCAAAAACTAGTGATGCAATTGTGTGGTAACCTTGACATGTCACTCCCAAATTGCCTGAGAAACCTTACAAATCTTACCACGTTGAGAATTGAGAAGTGTCCCCACATAACATCCCTTGGGAGTGAAGCACTCAATCAGCTCAATGCACTTCAGGTTTTGTCCATCAGGGAATGTGAAGAGCTAAGTATAATAGGTAGTTTACCTAATCCACTTCTTTTGAAGAAACTATGTATTGTGAGATGCCCAAATTTGATACAAGTGGATTTATTGATGCAAAATAGTGGACAAGGGGGGAGCAGTAGATCACATCTTGAATTTATGGTGATCAGTAACACCTCTCTTCTCAAATTTCCATTATTTAGAAGTGCATTGGCTTCCTTGCAAACACTTGAAATAGAAGGGTCGATAGAACTGCCGGTGTTTAGTGGAGAGGATCAGGCCATGTTGCAAAACCTCAACTCGCTGAAAAGGCTATCCTTTTCTGATTGTGATAATCTTCAATGGTTGCCACCATGGTTGCATGGCCTTACTTCTCTCAATTATTTGAAAGTCGTGAACTGCCCCAAGGTAACGTTGCTACCGGACAATGGTCTTCCTACCTCTCTTACTGAGTATCGATGTTACCGTTGCGATCCTGGATTTATAAAGCTGTTCGAAGGGCACATGAAAGCTTGTCATCAGGTCCGTTCTTCCCAATAGCTTCATGAATGTATAAAGCTGGTACATATTTAAACTCTATTTATGTTCTTTTGCAGTGTCCAGATTCAAATTTCATGTGTCTGTTCTACTTCTATCCTCTTTGCTTAGTATGATTCTTAAATTTTTAATGCACTCTTGAAATCAGAAATATATTTGGTGATCGATACTAACTTATGATGATGAAGCTGCAAGAGTCTGATGTCTTGTTCAATTAAATTGTAGGAAGCGCACAGGAATCTACAAGTCTGCATTTCTTTTTGGCTTACAGAACTGATTCCATCCTCTTTGTGCCTTCAACATTTCTTATATTGAATCCATTATTTGGAGGTACATTATTTCCTTTTTCCTTTGTATACCTATTTTCTTTCTTTTTTGTTCATATTTCCAGAAATATATAGGAGATGGAATTATATCATACGTTGGAATAACTATTAGAGAAGCAACTTGTGCATGTTTAGGACGTTCCGGATCTAAACTCAAATATTCGTTACCTCAGAGGATATGGATTCTTGACTTGGGATTACAAGGGTTTAGCATACTTGCATGAAGTATGCTGAGATTGTATTATCCATTGTGACACCAAAACCCGATAACATTCTTCTTGATGCAAACTTCTATCCAAAATTGCAGACTTCTGTATGGCAAAACTACTTGGCAGAGATTTCAGCAGAGCACTGACAACAATGAGAGGAACAATTGGCTATTTTGAAGATTAATAACAAAACATACAAATTGAAGATGTTATCTTGGATACATCAAGCAAAAGTAAAAAGTATAAAATCGTTGGAGATACTTAGCAGTACAGGCTAGTACATTCTTACCAATATTCCCTTCTAAGTTTGCATTATCAATCAAATCAGTTAGAATTTGTGTAATTAGGAAAGCCTACAGCGGCTATTACAAATTGGATGATAGGTTGGAGGGAAATGTCGATGTAGAGGAGCTCGACGGAGCATGTAAGGTTGTGTGTTGGTGCATCCAAGATTATAAAATGCATAAGCCATGCAATGCACAAGTTGTTCATATGCCAATTTAGTAATTTACTCCCTTGTACGCATATATCCAATTTTTGTCATCAAAATAGAATTAGACGAAAGTGTGCGATGATTAATGTATTGCCATAAAATATTATCACTGTTTCATACTAAATTCTTCTGCATACCAAGGGACTAGTATGTGTAATTCACCAATTGCCTTCCAAATCTAAGAATAATAACACTGATTTTGTTAATGGAAGAAGTGTTGCTATAAATTAAGATATTAGTTCAGGCAAGCTAGGTGATTTACAGGATGCATATATTTTAGTTCTTTAAATAAATTAAGATTATTTATGCTTTAATTTACAGTAAAAGGTCCTGGCCGAGTTCAAACTCTGTCTAACACAACTCGGCTCGTCTACAGTCCTACTTGAGCTGCATATTACATACAGCTAATGAGAAGGTATCACTGGATTTTGACCATCTATGTAGACTATAACTGATGCATATACCTATTTTCATTCATTTACTTTTATATAATTCCTCAGGTTTCCTTTTTCGACATATTTATTCTAGCAGTCCTCCCATTCTAATAACTGAGATGGTAGTTAATAATATCAAGGTATGGGCCTTGTTTTTGAAACTAAAATGCAACTGATTCTCCAATTGGGCTTCATTATGGTTTATGGGTCCCGATATTACTAGTTTTCAATTTTTTATACCGTTGGTAACAGTCAGACTGATTTTCTTCTTTTTTTCTTTTTTTTTGGAAGTTAGCAGAGCCAGATGCCTACAATAAATTCATTAAAAAGGACAAAAGAATTTACAGAGTCTCAAATCACCAGATAGATAGCCTTTACTGTTTTGAAAAACAGTCAGACTGATTGTTTATACTTTTATATGGTGATCGATACTAACTTATGATGATGAAGCTACAAGAGTCTGATGTCTTGTTCAATAAAATTGTAGGAAGCGCACAGGGATCTATAAGTCTGCATTTCTTTTTGGCATACAGAACTGACTCCATCCTCTTTGTGCCTTCGACATTTCTTATGCTGAATCCATTATTTGGAGGTACATTATTTCCTTTTTCCTTTGTATACCTATTTTCTTTCTTTTTTGTTCATATTTCCTGACATATATAGGAGATGGAATTATATCATACGTTGGAATAACTATTAGAGAAGCAACTTGTGCATGTTTAGGACGGTCCGGATCTAAACTCAAATATTCGTTACCTCAGAGGATATGGATTCTTGACTTGGGATTACAAGGGTTTAGCATACTTGCATGAAGTATGCTGAGATTGTATTATCCATTGTGACACCAAAACCCGATTACATTCTTCTTGATGCAAACTTCTGTCCAAAGTTGCAGACTTCTGTATGGCAAAACTACTTGGCTGAGATTTCAGCAGAGCACTGACAACAATGAGAGGAACAATTGGCTATTTTGAAGATTAATAACAAAACATACAAATTGAAGATGTTATCTTGGATACATCAAGCAAAAGTCAAAAATATAAAATTGTTGGAGATACTTAGCAGTACAGGCTAGTACAATCTTACCAATATTCCCTTCTAAGTTTGCATTTTCAATCAAATCAGTTAGAATTTGTGTAATTAAGAAAGCCTACAGCCGCTATTACAAATTGGATGATAGGTTGGAGGGAAATGTCGACGGAGCATGTAAAGTCGTGTGTTGGTGCATCCAAGATTATGAAATGCATAAGCCATGCAATGCACAAGTTGTTCATATGCTAATTTAGTAATTTACTCCATTGTAAGCATATATCCAATTTTTTGCATCAAAATAGAATTAGAAGAAAGTGTGCGATGATTAATGTATTGCCATAAAATATTATCACTGTTTCATACTAAATTCTTCTGCAGACCAAGGGACTAGTATGTGTAATTCACCAATTGCCTTCCAAATCTAAGAATAATAACACTGATTTTGTTAATGGAAGAGGTGCTGCTATAAATTAAGATATTAGTTCAGGCAAGCTAGGTGATTTACAGGATGCATATATTTTAGTTCTTTAAATAAATTAAGATTATTTATGCTTTAATTTACAGTAGAAGGTCCTGGCCGAGTTCAAATTCTGAACACAACTCGGCTCGTCTACAGTCCTACTTGAGCTGCATATTACATACAGCTAATGAGAAGGTATCACTGGATTTTGACCATCTATGTAGACTATAACTGATGCATATACCTATTTTCATTCATTTACTTTTATATAATTCCTCAGGTTTCCTTTTTCGACATATTTATTCTAGCAGTCCTCCCATTCTAATAACTGAGATGGTAGTTAATAATATCAAGGTATGGGCCTTGTTTTTGAAACTAAAATGCAACTGATTCTCCAATTGGGCTTCATTATGGTTTATGGGTCCCGATATTACTACTCTTCAAATTTTTTTTTTTTTTTTTTTTGGAAGTTAGCAGAGCCAGATGCCTACTAACAAATTCATTAAAAAGGACAAGAGAATTTATAGAGTCTCAAATCACAAGATAGCCTTTACTGTTTTGAAAAAACAGTCAGACTGATTGTTTATACTTTTATCTAAGATAACAATGATTGTTCAAAATGAATTTTATGGTAGAGAGAAAAAAAACAAAAGACTAAATATATGAAGTGGATTAGTGAAATGATCGCTGTCACATTCAATCATTCCATCTAATTAAGTATAAAGAAAGGAAGACTGTAATTGTGACTAGTCTACTTGCTTTTTTTATTATCACTGTTGTCCGCTAATTATAGGGAGATTTTTTCATAAGAACCAACAAATTAAATCTCCATTCACGTCTAGAAATAGCGAACCAATGTACTTTTTTTTTAAACAAAAACATATAACTAATCAGTAAATATGGTTCACTTGCAAATATAATTTCAAAACAGGAACCAATTTAAAAGAAATCAGTAATTATTCAGATATTTTATTTAAAATAAGGTCATTTTTGAAAACAAGGCATAAGCTGATCTTTGTAATTCCTACATCCATTTCCTTTTAGAACGATATTTCATTATTTCTTATTAGATCATCTATATCCCAGCAACTCGAATAAGTTTCTAAATAATTGTTAATTTATTTTTAGAAATTAAGGTCTCTAAAATTTCTAACTCTCGCATCTCTGAAATTAATTTTAGAGTTTCTATTAAGCCACTTTAGCAACAAATTAAAAGGCAAAAATAATTTGAGTCAATCATTTGATCAGTATGGAGTTTATAAACAGTTTCTTAATAAGAAACTTTACTGCATAATTTCTAAACAAGAAACTCTCTCACATCCCTAAAACTAGATTAGAAACTGCCACGTCAAATTAGAAACTCTAATAGTATCAGAGATGTAGATGCTCTTAAAACTCAACATGTGTCTCTCCATGGAGAGAAGAGATCCATCGCCATCCATGTTAAATGTAAGTTTTATATCATTTGAATATTAAATAAACGTCGATTTCAAATATATAGAGGAATCGACATATGATAATTGCTGAGGGATTCGATCACCACGTTTTTTGTTACCACAAAAGTTACCACAACCATTTTCTACATTTTCAAAGTCCAAATCGTCGATCCAAACCGTTCAACATGATCTCCACAATAAAATGTGCTTGCAGATCAAATTTTATATTTTTTTTATTATTTTACTATTTATTAAGTATTTTATAAAAACTAGTCAAATTCAGACCATTGAATTTTGTACTCATCTTAATAAATAGTAAAAAATTTCAAAAAAAATGTAAAATTTGATCTGCAAGCACATTTTATCGTGGAGATCATGTTGAACGGTTTGGATCGACGATTTGGACTTTGAAAATGTAGAAAATAGTTGTAGTAACTTTTGTGGTAACAAAAAACGTGGTAATCGGATCCCTCCTCATGATAATTAAGTGTCAATCTACCAGAGAATATAAACATTTGTTAACATGTTAGAACGGTATAGACAATTTGTAGTGTCAGTAGTATTTGTAGGAGATTGAGTTTGAATTCATACCATCCGATCAGAATCCGGATCAACTCGGTTAAAGATGAAATGTATGGAATCCTTTTAATATTTGTACAAAAGCAGATCGGACGGTCGGGATCTAAACTCAAAATTTGAGTTACCTTAGGTGGCATGAATTGGGGGGGAGTTTGTATCCCCTGAGATATCTCATATTTTGCTTGACCGATGTGTCTGGTTCCTATTCGGGGATAGTGCGGGGGCAGTATTGTTTGAACTTTAAGATTCGTGTATAGAGTATTTGAACGGTTGAACTTTTTCAAAAAGTCATGCAAAATATGAGATATCTTAGAGGATCCGAATTCCATAATTAGGCATGGGGCTTGCGTTAAAAAGTCAAATCCAATTCATTAGTATAATGGTATGGACACTACTGGTGGAATTGGGGCCATGAAGTTTGACCCTGAATAATAAATTATCTAATGTATGACGAAGCGTGAGAAATGAAAATATGAATTTGAATGCCTTAGTTTTAACTTTGAAGACATACAAAAACTATGAACCGCTCAATAAAATGTTATATTTTACTCATTCTAATTTTGTTAGTGAAACTTTCTGTGTCTTATGCTTCAATAATTTATTACATAGGATTCTATTCATTATATGAGCTAGTCCAGTCTTTGGTCAAGGAGCATTATCATGATATATATCCTCAGGAGTTCATTTTGCAAGACAGATGATGAGATCATTTGCTGCTCTGCACAAAAGTCAGAATTTCTTTATTGTCTCGGCTAAAGAGGGAATGAGAAGTAGCTTTCAATTCAGTTTCTATTTTCTCTCCATCTCTCTGGAGTCATATCTAGGGGTGGATCTAAGCTTTAGCCAAAGGGAACTAAATCACTCTTATAATTTTTAATTTTTAATTATACGTATAGGAATTTAATTGAATTTTTTTTTTTTAACTTTTTATATAGTCTAGCCACCCTCAATAAATGACATATGTTTAGTTGTAGTTTAGTGGTTAAAACTTTATTTTATGGTTGAGAGGTCTCATAATTGTACATTTTAATTTTCAGTCATCCCTATTAAAAAATTTTAGTTCCGCCTCTGATCATATCTTGTGAGGTGACATAATATTTCTGTTTAAATCGAGACCGTCCGATAAGAATCCGGTCCGAGATAGAATGCAAGGAGTCCCTTTATTATTCTTACAGATTCTGATCGGACGGTCGAGATCTAATCAGATATATCATGTTAGCTTAAGTGGTATGAATTTCTCTCTGTACCAAGTGCATATATAAAGTTCCCCAGCGAAATATAAAGTTTTCTCAGGAGAACTTGCTGGGTATATATATATACATATAGAGGGATGCTTCTATGGACATAAGGACCTATTTGTAAAATGAACATATTTTTATTTTCAAAGTTCAAACAGTCGATCCGACCGTTCAACATTATCTCCATATTAAAATGTACTTGGAGGTCAAATTTTACATTTTTTTGAATTTTTTTACTATTTATTAAGTATTTTACAAAACTAGTCAAATTCAGACCATTGAATTTTGTACCCATCTTAATAAATAGTAAAAAAAATTCAAAAAAATGTAAAATTTGACCTCCAAGTACATTTTAATATGGAGATAATGTTGAACAGTCGGATCGACTGTTTGAACTTTGAAAATAAAAATACGCTCATTTACAAATAGATCCTTATGTCCATAGAAGAATCTGCCATATATATATATATATGCAATTATGCTCTGAGGGCCTGAGGCTAACCTTTGACCCAACTTTTTTTTTACTTATAATTGAACATTTGACCAATCATTACAAATTACAAGAGAAAATCATTAAATCAGTGCTCAATTTAACTATTGAAGAAGGAATCAGGAATAAAAGAATGTACAAAAGTTGACAGAGGAGCAAAGAAATATTATTGTTTATTATTATTTTGTCTCGTCTTTTGGGGTAACTTGTATGATTGTAAAGAAATTAAGCTAACCAATATACCCAGTCTAATTGCCAAAAGGACAAATTAAATCATGGCTATCGGATATAGATCTAACGGTGCTAATCTACCGTGATATTTCTAACCTACCAACTTTTATTTAATTTTTCATAAATAATTTTCATTCGAATTTTGAACCTATTTCATTTATCACTGAACCAAAGACTAGTTCTTGCAAGTAAAAACAATAGTTATTTTAAATAACTATTGATTTTTATTTAAAATAATATATATTATTAATCAGATAAAAGGTTAGAACATGTTGAAAATATTGTATGAATAAATTACTAGCTTAAAAGCTACATTATAAATTGTTCTGTAAATCAATTTTGTCACACTTTATTAGATAAAAAAACTATGAAATGTTGTATAAATCAATTTCATTATAATAATAAAAATTAATTATCGCATATAATTTTATAATTGTCAATTAAATATGAAATACTCTTATATGTATTCTTATTCAATAACTAATGAAAACAAAAAAAATTATTATCTATGCTCCGCTATATCTGTTTTATTGAATACAATACAAATGGAATAAATAAAATAAAAAGTTTATTACCACCCTAAGCAAAGCCCTACTTTTTTCAAATCACATGAAGTACCTTATTACTATTCTACAAATACTTGACATCCTTAATTAAAATAAATTAATTGTTGGAATTTGTTTATTAGGGGTATTCTACCTTAGAAGGTACGGAGTCAAAGATTGACTTTTTATAGGATTGTTTTTGGGATTTTTTTTTTATTGAATTGAATGAATTGTTTTTGGGAGTTGGGACCGAATTCTTTATTAATGTTCAAAACAATATTAAATTTCAAAATCTAAACCTATGCCGAGAAATTTCAAAATATGTTCAAACTGCAAAAATTTTCTGTTGTAATTCAGTCTAAAATCACAAAAGAAATTGTGGTTTTAGTTTTAGAATTCCAAAAATAATGTTTTTTTGCGGTTTCAAGTTTTTTTTTTAAATTAAACAGAAATGTTTATATTTTTTTTGAAATATTAGAAATATTTTATATATTTCGTTGAAAATAGATGGAATACTATATAATTTGATTTATTATAAAGACTGGGACAAATAACCCGGATCAACATTTTTTAGGCCGGATTTTTGGCGGCAGTAAGAAAAATTAAAATATTTTTGTGTGTTATAAAAAAAAGAAATGTTTTGAATCTGAGTTATTGATCCCGGTTCAAAAGTCACTTCTAAATAAATACAAAAAATATTTGGATTCTTCTATTTTCGAAAAAATAAGAAAATTTGTCAAGAATTTTTTTTGTCAGAACCGTGTCAGAGAATCTTTTAGTTTTTTCAAAAAAATAGAAGGATCACAATATTTTTTATTTACCTAGAAGTGACTTTTGAACCGGGATCAATAACTCAGATTCAAACATTTTTATTTTTTTCCAATAACACACAAAGAAATATTTTAATTTTTCTTACAGCCGCAAAAAATCCGGCCTGAATTTGTCACAGTCTTTCTAATAAATCAAATTATATAGTATTTCATCTATTTCAAAGAAATATATTAAATATTTCTAATATTTCAATACAAAAAACAAATTAAATTGTAAACATTTCTGTTTAATTAAAAAAAACTTAGAACCGCAAAAAAATTTGTGGTTTGAAATTCCAAAACCAAAACCGCAAATTTTTTTGCGGTTTTGGAATTCCAAAACAACAATTTTTTTTACAGTTTGGACAGATTTCGAAATTCCTCTGCATAGGGTGCAGATTCTGAAATTTAATATTTTTTTGGATATTAATAAAAAATTCGGGAGTTGGGATAGGGTGTAGCACTGTAGCCAGTAGTCACAAGATTCGCGAATTATTCGTGAATAATTCTTTTTTTTGGTAATGCCGAACCGAACGCCGAATTATTCGGTTGACCGAACTTTGTACAAATTATTCGCGAATAATTTGCGAATTTTACAAATTTTTTCCAAATTTTATGAATTATTCACGAATTTTTCCCATAACTTTTTTTTTGTTTTTCATTTTTTTGATCCCTTGTAGGACTGAAATCTTTGATCCGGATAATTCCGAATCATTCCCGAATTATTTCTGAATCACGAATTATTGACCTCACCGAACCAAACCCGAATAATTCATTTGCCACTAACGCTTAAGCCTACTTCAATGAATTTTGTTCAAAATCCATCACCTCTGCTAATTAAGTAATTAGTCCGTTCAAGTGTCTCTTTTTTAACTAAACTCCCAATTCATTGAATTGACCCAAATTTATGTGTAGTTCTCAGTTAATGCTTCATAGATTGATCAATTTATATTCAATTCTTCAGCTGTTACAATTATTTTTGGAATTGACCAATCTCAAAGTACAACTAATTGTTTGCTTTTTACTGTGATTTTGATGACATACGGTCCAAATTTTATTTTCATAATTAAATTAGACGTGTAATATTTCAAATTTTGAAAGAGAAGAGTTCAATGTTTCTATTTTTTAATCTCCATTATGTTTTTATTTTTAAAACTTTAATAGTTTAAAATTAAGAATTAAGAATTCAAAATAAATTCAAAATTATTTTCTCCATTTCAGTTTTATTTACATCGTTAACAAGAACTTGCAAAAATAACTGATGTGGACGATTTCTGGACTCAATTTTTCAACTTATTAATTCATATAGATACAAAAGTTTGAAGTTATACTTTTTAACTTACATAAAATAATATATATTACATCTAACAATATTATTTTGACAATAAATTTTAAAATATTTAATTTTAACAATTAAAAATAAATATATAATAACAACAAAAACAAATATTTGCATATCCTTATTTTTAAACTTACAGTAGAGGCTAATTCTTTTCTAAAAAGTAAATTTTTTTGCTAGTAGAATAGCTCCATGACAAAGGAGACGCAAACAAATGCATAGTGCCGATCCCAAAAATCCAACAAGTCACATCCCTACGTATCAAATACCAGGGGCGGAACTAGAAAATTGAGATGAGGAGGGGCTAAAAAATAAAGTGTAGTATAATTTTATTTTATAAAGAAATTAAAAGTATTAGTACTTATAAAAATTATAAAATTTAATGGACAAAATTATAAATTTTCAAGGACAAAAATTATTTGTATCCTTTTGATTCTATTACCTTCCGCCTCTGCCAAACACCACCAAATAAATCTGCTAAGCAATTATGGTGCGAAATGGCCGGTACTGTACCGGGCCTCACAGCCAGCTCCTCAGTATTTATTGTCTGAATGTGACTCCACACTTCTCCATTTTTCCCTAAACTGGAGATGTCCTTTACCATTTTTTGTTTAATTTACAATTATGTGTGACGAGTTTAGTATATGTTAGATAATTGTTTTTTATTCTGATTCAACAATAAATTAAGTGTGTAGGTTTCTCATAAATTAATTAAAATTATTTTGATAGATTTTTCCTAACGGATCAAACGGCCTTAAATACAATTTATATTATAGATTAGAGACAGACTCTACCAAATAGATACAAATAATGGCATAATATATTTTATAAGATTCAATTTTATAGCAGAAAAATAATTTTTTTTCTGATTTGAATCATTCTACTTTGTTGGGTTAACTTAGAGAAAATATTAGTGATACTTAAATTTAGATTTTATTTTGTTGAAGCCATTTGTTCTTCGTTGCTTCATTTCAATATTAAAAAAAAAATTATACTTCAATTTTGGCTATATGATTTTTCAACTTCAAAATGTGCATATCAGCGACAAACAAACAAGTTCATCCAAGAATTCTACAGGTATCCATCCAGTTTGGAGGCAATGGAGGCAATGCACAGCATTGTAACAGGTACTATCAGCAGCAAGTTTTAGTTGATGAATTGGACGTCTCAGATTGTGACACGTAGGTAAGGGTGAATTTATTGGTGCGTTTTGTAACGATTGGTCAGATCTGATGAAATTCTTTTGTACGGTAGCAAACAAAAGGCTGCAGGTTCTATTTCTATGCCTCTCGTATAGGACCACATGTTACATGCATACAGCTAAAGTTGCATAAATAAATAAAGCAAGAAACAAAAATTATAAAGTCCAGCAGCAGGTGTTAATCCCTTGTCCCTTTTCACTATTGAATCCAAATTAATTATTTATTTTCCGGTGTACCTAGCGGAAAGAGCTAGAGGGATTTTTTTTTTAAATCATAATTAAAAAAAATGATTTTTATCAAACCAATATTATTACTTTTTTTTTACAAAGACATATTTAATTGTCTTTCGGTTTCAAATTCAATTTGACCTACATCCGATATAATATATGATTCACAAGTGAGAAATTCAACCAAACCCTAAAAAAAAAAAAAAAATTTGGAACCGAAATGCCATTTTGGTCCGGGCTAGTAAAACACTGGTCCCAGGGTATTACACCAAAGGCTACACGGCAAACTGTGAAACCAATAGGGACCGAATTGTCATTTCGGTAAAAAAAAAAACTACCGGACTGAAATGGCAATTAGGTTCTTATGGTTTTTGTAAAAAAAAAATAATCATGTTAGTTTGGTAAAAAAAAAAATTAATTATGGTTTTAAAGAAAAATCGAGCTAGAGGGCTCTATAAAATTTTAATTTTAATTTTGTTATTTAAAATTTCTAACGATTGCAAGAATTAATATTATTAGTCTCTTCATAAAATTAAATCACATTACACTTATATATTTGAATTCTTAATTTTGATTTTTTAATTCTGCCCCTATTCATAAGTCATAACCTGTTTTTTTCACATACAAAATATTGCTTTAATCAATTAAAATTTTGAAATCTTGATTATAAGTACAAGAATTTAATTTATTTTTTTACTTGTACTAGTTCTTCCTATTTCATCATGCACACAGTCTACAAAAATATGACCAATATTAATTTCATAATTTAATTGAATAATAAAAAAACCACGAATGAAATAATATAGCATAAAATATTTTTTAAAATGATATTTAACTATCTCATATTCAAATTATAATATCCGAAATACGAATAAGATTGCACAAAATTTGAACAAATTTATATGAAAAGTATATTTGAGTTGTCAAATTTTTTTTGAAAAAATGAATATCGATTTAAAAATCTTGAATAAGAAAGAACTTCTTAACCTTTAACCCTCTAAAATTAGATTAAATTCGCATCAAATATTTCTCGAGAAATCTCGGTTGATTCATGATTTCTGAAACAAATTTAAAATACATTATCATCAAATTAATAAAAAAGTTGCATTAAGTTTTTCTTCCGACTTGCCCAATCAATCAATCAGTTAACAGCTTTGTTCTGCGATTTCCTTTTGATTATTTGAGTCGAGATCCTCTAAGGCCCAGAATGTAACGAGTCATAAACAGTAACAATTCAACTGATAATCTTTACTACTGCATAATACGATAGTCTATTTCAGCCACACAGGATCCTTACAAAAGACAATGGCAGTTTTAACTTTACACGTCACATCCAACTTTGCCAAGTGAGATTTGAACCCAGTTCAAAGCCCGCGAATCAATTTTTTTTTTAGAGAAATTAAAAGAAAAGATGCAAAAAGAGCAAAAGGATAAATTTATCTCTTTCATTGATCCTCTCGCGTGTACGATACCAGTTTATCGCTTTCTTATCATCTAATTTGATCTCTTCCCGCCTAGATTGTCAGTTCTATCTCTCAAGTTTTTTAGAAAATGGAGATATCCATTTTAAGAAGAGAGCAAATTAATCAAATTAAATTGCATGCATCATTAATAAGCCGTTCGCTTTATATCTGTGGCGTATTTAATTTTGAATTTAAGTAGTTACATAAAAAAAAATCGAAAATTGGAGCGGACATGAATGTAACCCTTCATGTGTTTTCTTGTCTCCCCATTAATGCACATGCACAAGTAAATAATTGGTTTAATGTAATTTGATCTACCTAGTTGGTAAAAAAGGAATGCAAATAATACAACTCTTTGTATTATTTCTGTTTTATACACTGTCCGTTTAACTAAACTTCCATTTCTCGTCACAACCGGGCCCCACCAATCCATATAAAGACAAGACAGTAAAAAAAAAAGGAAAAAAATTACAGGAAAAAATAAAGCTGTTTCGCACCACAACCGCCACCTTCCAAATAATAATGAACACTTTACCGGTGTTCACCGGTGGTGCGCGTTACGAGTTACGACCAATCCCACTTACTATGTTTAATTGCCTACGATTTAATGAATGAAACTGCGTAACAAGTTATTATCAAGAAATGAAGTAACTCGCCACAGAGACAACTACAAGAGAAGTGAAACAGGGATTTCGACCACTTATTAAACTCCATCTTAATTCCCTTCATAAAAACGGCCACGTCCCGGAAGTTAGACCGCACAAACCGAACCTCTCTGCTGGTCCCATAAGTCATTGTAATTAGTTCATTGAACCTCGTCTTTGTAAGTTGATCTTCTCTCACATGCAACTCCCTCTAAACCCGGATTTAATTATTCTACCCTCCCTTAAGCCGCCATTTTCGCTCCAGTATTAATTCTCTCTCTCTCTTCCTATACTTTACTTCTCTGATGCTCTTCTCACAGGCAAAACCCACTGCTCCCTTCTTCCCCACTTCTTCTCCATCTTTTATCCCATTTCCATTCTTTAAATTCCAAAAGAGAAAAGTATTCCATGCCCACCTCTAAATTCAAAAAAAGAATGTTGAAAACGAAGATGCCTTTGTCGCCATTATTCCTCCTCGTTCTCTCCTTCTTCACCTTAATTTCGTGCGAACCAGTCGAAGACAAGTTCGCGCTGCTCGATTTCCTCGCTCAGGCACCGCACTCGCGCGACCTCAACTGGGACCCAGCCACGCCCGTGTGCAGCAGCTGGACAGGTATCACGTGCTCCGCCGACGGATCTAGCATCGTGGCCGTCCGTCTCCCGGCGCTCGGATTCAACGGCCAGATTCCTCCGAACACTCTCAGCCGACTAGCCTCCCTCCAGATCCTCAGTCTTCGTGCTAACGGGTTCACGGGTCCGTTTCCTTCCGACTTCGCCAACCTCACTTCCCTTACCGGGTTACATCTCCAACTTAACTCCTTCTCAGGCTCTCTACCGTTGCATTTCTCCGCCTGGAAGAATCTAACAGTTCTCGATCTTTCGTTTAATAACTTCACTGGAAACATCCCAGCGTCTTTTTCGAATCTGACGCAACTGGTGGCGTTGAATCTCTCGAATAATTCTCTTTCCGGCGAGATACCAGATCTCCAGTTGCCGAATTTGCAGTTTCTCAACCTGTCGAACAATGAGCTCAATGGAACTGTGCGTAGGTCACTAAAGAGGTTTCCCAAATCCGATTTTTCTGGTAATAATTTATTGCCGGATACTCTGTTGCCCCCAGCCCTTTCTCCTTCGGTGGCACCTTCTATTGGGCCTACTTCCCCTGCCAAAAAGCATAAACTTAGTGAGGCAGCCATTTTGGGAATTATTATAGGAGGAAGCGCTTTGCTCTTTGCTATAATTGCGTTGTTGCTTGTGCTAATTTGGGGCAGGAGAGACGAGGCCGCTTCAGAAAAGGTAAGTGTGAAATTTTTTGTTTGGTTGATCGTAGTGTTATAGACATATTGGTTATTTGGTTTGCTACACAATAATAGACGCTCGGCATTTGTTTCTTGGGGATTTTTGAAATTATACTGGACATTTCTTATATTTGCAATTGTGATCCTGTCACATATTGATTTAATAAAGGTTACATCAAACAAACCTAACTCCATTGCCTTGTATTATTTGAACACGAACAATTTAAATCATTATCCGAGTGACATGTTTTTAGGTCAATTGGGCTCGATTCAATATAATTGAGGGCAAAACCGTCCATTTAATGGAATAGAGCTGTGACATCATACTGATCACATTATTTGAAGCATTTCAATATATTGGTTTTTTGCTGCAAAACTATGGACATTAGAAATGCCTGTTGTCATTTTTTAAAATACTTCTGCTATTTATAATTTATAAAAAGAGTTTACTCTCATGCTACGTCTATTTTGACTGTAGGGCACATCAAAGGGGGGCAGATTGAGATCTCCTGAAAAGCCCCCATTAGGGAAGCATGAAGAAGGCAATAAAGTAGTCTTCTTTGAGGGGTGCACCCTTGCTTTTGACCTTGAAGATCTCTTGCGTGCCTCGGCTGAGGTTTTAGGCAAGGGCACTTTTGGTACTACATACCGTGCAGTTTTGGAGGATGCAACAACAGTTGTTGTGAAGCGGCTGAAGGATGTTGGGGCCGGGAGAAAGGATTTTGAACAGCAGATGGAGACGATCGGGAGAATAAAGCATGAGAATGTGGCAGAGTTGAGAGCATATTATTTTTCCAAGGATGAGAAGTTGATTGTTTATGACCATTTCAGTAGCGGGAGCGTGTCTAGTCTGCTGCATGGTATGATTTCTAATATGTTCATCTTTTATTCATCTTTTGATTATTGGTATTGTAAGATCTGGAAAAATCAATTTTTTGCATTTTGTAATCATGCATGTCCAGTGAATGATATTAGTTAATTAGCATAAGTTGGTATGCATCAATGCATGTCCATGTAACATATTATTAAAATCATAGTTAGTTAGTAATGATGGATGTCTGATGATTGATTTTTATGCATGTCTAATTAACAAATAATTAAATCATAGTTAGTTAGTAATGATGGATGTCGTATGATTGATTTGTATTCTTTTGTCTTTATTAGTTGTAAACTTGTGATCATTCTACCTACTTTGCCTTATTAAACATTCTGTTTAATTTATGGTACTTGGTGGTCTATAGAAAGCTTGCTGTTAAGGTTCTGAGGCATGATTATAAATTTATAATTAGTGGACACTAAATTATATTATCAATATTTTATTTTGTAAGATAGAAGAATGATTATTTAACATTTTAATCACCAACATTTTTCAGGTAGAAGAGGAGAGGATAGAGTGCCACTTGATTGGGAGACTCGTATCAAAATCGCCCTTGGAGCCGCAAGGGGTCTTGCTCGAATCCACACAGAAAACAATGGAAAATTTGTGCACGGCAACATAAAATCATCTAATATCTTCCTAAACCCAGCCCGGTTCGGGTGCATATCTGACATCGGCCTGGCCCCACTCATGAACCCAATAGTTGTGCCTGTGACCCGCACCCCGGGCTACCGTGCACCCGAGCTAGTTGATACAAGAAAAGCTACGCAGGCGTGTGATGTATACAGTTTTGGAGTGTTACTTTTAGAGCTTTTAACCGGAAAGTCGCCAGTACAGGTGGCAGGTGGAGGCGATGAAGTGGGGCATTTGGTGAGGTGGGTCAATTCGGTTGTCAGGGAAGAATGGACAGCTGAAGTTTTTGACCTAGAGCTGATGAGGTATGTCAGGTTTGACAGTTTCGTCTGAGTGAGGATTGGTCAACTTGTCAGCATATAGATTAAAAAAGGAAATTAAAAATAATGTTTATCTTAACACTCAGCAGAATTTAATTAGTATAAATTGGGAGACTAGTTCAAACTGCCATAATGATACTGGAACAAATTACACCAATGCAGTCATTTTTTTTTTCTTTTGAAGTATTTAGACAATAAATTCCCGGTAAAAGTAAAAGTAAAATTTTAAAAAATGGGTGCATTAGCCACCTGTCTGTACCTGTCTTGTTAAAAATCAATAACAGTTGGGATCTTAGTGCTTGGTCTATATATATGTTTAAACAAATTACAGAAGAAAAGAAAAGATGCTGTTCTGTTAACAAAGTGGGGCTGTATGCATACAACCTAAGAACCTGCCATATATTTATCTAACAAATAAAATGAAAGATTGGAATCAGTATTTGCATAAATTTAAAATGGTTAAAATTGACAGGTACCCAAACATAGAGGAAGAGCTGGTGGAGATGCTCCAGATAGCAATGACTTGCGTGGCAAGAATGCCAGAGCAGAGACCAAAAATTGCTGATGTGGCACGAATGATACAAGAGGTCAAGCAATCTTATAGTGAAACCCGGCCTTCAGTTGAAGAAGGCGGGCCCTCTGCTTCAAGTTGAGTGATCACTTATTCATGCAATTCTTTGTGTATTATTAGTTGCTGCAGCGACAACTTTATAGGATAGCTATCTGAGGATAGGTTGCGTCGTCTCATTTTTATTATGTCAATTATCTCAATTGTTAGGAACTGGAACTGGGAGGGATATTAGCTTTTTGATATATTTTTGGTCTAGTTTTGTTTATCTAATTTGAACATAGTTCGGTTTAATGTGTTTGTAACCGGCCGATGCAATTTTTGAATATGTCTTTGTATACTTAAATCTCTTAATATTGCTTTCTTGTAACATGCCAGAAAATCACTTAATATACTTATTTTAAAGGCGTGTAACAATTCATACCATCATACAAGTCAATTCAATTTATTGTACAATTTACAGGTGGCTCTTAATATTACCTCGTTTTTTTATCTAATCTAAATTGTTTCACTTTGGTGATATGAATTCTAACGTCTTCCTGACCTATAAAGCAGTGCAAAATACTAGAGATAGCTTGCCTTGAAAGAAAATAATTTTTATCCATTTAAAGTTTGTCAAGTTCGTTGGTACTTGGTAGAGGTAGATAACAAAAATAAAGTTTGTTGGTAGAATAAGCATGAGAATAAAGTGTGTTGAGGCCTTGTAATCAGTGCATATATTTCACATGCTATTACTATTCCCAGAAAGGAAGTTTGTTACTTCGTGATTATGTCGGTGTAATTGACTTTAAATTATATTAAGAAAATGTTGTCTATATATACCAATCAGTGAAAAAGTAAAAAAAAAAAAAAAAAGATGAGCCCGCCAGTGAAAAAAGGCCTATAAAGGCCCAAAACAGAGAAAAAGTAATACTTAACGCCTCTCCCAGATAAGATTGAAACACAAGATCTAAGCAGTAACCTAAAGCATTCCGCCAGTAATTAGAAAAAATAAAAAAAATTGGAATATGCAATTTACACAATATGGCAATCACCTATCTCAAAAGAAGAAGAAAAAGTAATACTAACAAAAGTAGCAATTGAAAAAGAAAATTTGGATCTTTTCAAACTTCTTCATACTAATATGCTGTTATTGGTTCGTCTTGTTTAAAAATCTTGTCTTGATGCCTCCTGCAACAAATGAGAATAACTTGTTCACATTAAAGGATATGAATTCAATATTAAAGAATTAATGTTATATCACTAAATTATTTGAGTACCTTCAATTTCCTCGAATTGAATTATTTTTATTGTATTCGCAGCAGAACGATATTCAAATCTGCAATTTAGAACAATGAACAACTACATAATTAAAACCCAAAAGAATTACAATTGATAACAATTGATAACATGAACATCATATCATATGCAATGAATTACCTATTAGAGAAAACCACACCGATCTCATATGACGGTTTGATCTTAGTTGCCTCAACCAAAATCGAAACAATTTCGTTTTTTCTTGTGCTGGCCATTAAGCAATCGTACTCAGTCGGAATGATGAGAGCGAAGAAGTTATCCTTCAACTTGCTCAAGCATATCCTATCGATCGATGCAAGCGAGATTCTTCGTCTTAGTGCACATGAATCCATGTCGGCTAAGTATATAGCACGGTCGGTTATCATCATGGCACGCTGCTTTATTTTTCCTGATCCAGTTAGTTTGATTATTCTATCGGCGAACAAGAGTTTCTGATCACCTAAATATGCAAAAACAATAGATGTCAACTTCTGATCCATCAACTAAATCACAATGAGAAGTAGAAGATATTAATTACTAGTTTACCTCGCTTGGATAAGATATCCGAGAGAAAGGCATTCGATTCTAAGTCGAGATAATCACCCTTTACCGCGGTGCGAAACGACGCTAACCGGCGAGCCTTAACACCCATGAATGGCTTCGGCAGCGTCCCCTCGTTTCGGCCATTATTGCCTTCTCCTTCCTCCTTCTCTTGTTGGTGATTTTGAGAGAGAAGTTTAACCCGGTCCATGGATGAGAAATTAGAGAGATTGTTGTGCCGTGTCTAGGTGGATAAGATAGAAATTGATGTGGTGTTTGAATTGGAGACAGTAGCTGTCTCTGTTGCGTATGATGCAACTTTGATGGTTTTGAGAAAAAAAGGAAAAGGTAAAAGAGAGGAATGCTGGTCGTATCATTACTGAGGTGTCTTAGTGGAGTCTGACTAGGATTTTTCTCTATTAAAAAAAATAAAATAAATCGCTACGAAAAGTTATGAAGTTGGGGGTGCAACTTTTATTTTTTTAAAGAGAAATTAAGATATATCTCCATCTTAACTTTATCAATTAGATATTTATTCATCAAAATTTAAAATTAGTTATTTCCCATCTTAACTCATTATTTTATAAATATGCCCATTTTTTAATTCAATCAATTAATTAAAAACACAAATCAATATTAATAAGAAAATAAAATGACAGTTCTACCCCTCTGCCACCGGTAGATGGCTTGGTAGAGGAAGCAAATCTGCTGCGATTGCAAAGGATCGCAGGATCCTGCGATTCCAATCCCAACTATTCATTTAGGGCATGTTCGGTGGAAGGAGAGGCATGGGCGTGGGCACATGAATTGAACTAAATTTTACTGTGCGCGTGGGGAAAAAAATTCAATCAGAGTGAATTTTTTTTTTCCCACGGGCACAGTGACGTGCCGAACAGGCCCTTATTGAAATGCAGGCATCTTAAGAAGAGTTAGTTTTTGTGCACAAATTTCGGAACATATGAACAGTTGGGATTGGAATCGCAGCAGATTTATTTTCCTTGGTAGATGGTACATTGTTGTACATTATCAAATAACTAATGCTACTCATATGCATCGGGCATGAAATTGGGGAATTTTTTTTGTTTAGAAATCAGAGAATATATATTGAGAAGCAGGCATTAGAAAAATGCTAGGGGGAGGAATGGATATTCATTCATATATGTTATAAGTTAATTTGTTTGCTTGATTATTTGAATCTTCAAAATTATGATACTAATTGTTTCTTCTCCAAACATTACTTTTAAATTTATTTAAGAACTAGGGCTGTAAATGAGCCGAGTTTGAGCGAGTTACCTCCAATTCGAACTCAGCTCATTAAATAAATGAGCGAGTCAACTCGAGTTGGGATGGTAATAACGAGTTGTAGAGACAATTCCAACTCGAACTCAGCTCGTTATCAACTCGAGTTGGCTCACAACTCATTTAACCAGTTAAATCAATACAACACAAGTTATAAATGAGTTTGAGCTGAGTTTGAGCCGATTTTGAGCCGAGTTTGGGTTTGGTTTTGGTTATTCTGGGATTTTTTGTATCCAAGACTGTATAACTTTATGTAACTTGAGTTATAAATGAGCGAGTTGGGGTCAGCTCAAACTCAGCTCATTTATTAAACGAGTCAGCCAACTCGAATTAGAACTAACTCGAGTTGTAAATTAGCGAGTTATGAGTTCGAGTAATTTTGCCCAGCCCTATTAAGAACAACCGTACACTATAATTTGTGAGGGTCAAAATGAAATAGATAATGCTTAAATACACCAAAATTGAGATTTCAAAAATTACTTTCTATCTGTAGATTTCAAAAATGAGATATGGCGGCATCACTTATTCCACTATATAATCTCATGCTTATCCAATAAGATTTAAACTAAAGAGGGGACATGATTAGTGAACAGCTTCTTAGTTCTGATTTCTGTTCCATTTGCTTTTCTTTAAATTTATTATTTCGATATAATATTTGTATAATAAAAACGAATTATTTGTAATTCACATTATATTCAAAATTATAAAATTTAAATCTTGCCTAATTAATTATTCTCAAATCACAAACTGAACATGGTTCATGCTCCATATTGAATCTAACTAAATAGTGTCTAGTACTTTGTTATGGTATATCCGTATTTAACAATAAAATATCCAATTAGATTTGGAGTAGAATTAAAAAAAATGCATCAATATTTTTGTACTCCAATCATACTCGGACAAGTTTCCTCTCCATTACCGTAAAAGATTCCCTTCACTTTACGGTTTGAGATTAACTCCCAACCGCTTTGGGATTCGGGCTGACGGAGGGGGCAGTATTATTGGGCTTTGAGATTCGTGCCAAGTTAAAAAGAACAGTCCAGATCAAGTAATTGTAAAAGATTCCCTATTACGGTACCGGGGAAGATCTGAATTCATCATACTCTGCATCCACTACAATCAACTGTCACTGTCTGCGAGGATAAAAGTTTTTTTTTACTTGCTGTTCCAAACCGCTCAACATGATCTCCAATCATGCTCCAATCATGCTCTTTTTTCAAAGTCCGAACAATCAATCTGATCCGCTCAATATTATCTTTGTATTTAAAATGTACTTGAAGATCAAATTTTATATTTTTTGAAATCTTTTCACAAGTCTACAGTATGCAATCGGTTTATTAATTCAAATGATACTTTGGCAGGATTGTAATGGTTTGGCAGTGGATGTAAATTTATGAATGGTTATGTCATATTTTAGGATTGGTTTAATTTGATTAGATTTTTTTGTACCTAATTTTAAGTAATAGTATTAATCATAAACCTAAAAGCGAACATAATTTCCTTCTAATAATACAATAATGGAGCTTGTTCAATAATAAACAATAACATTAAAAATCTATACTTCTGATTCTTTGTTGAACTGTCAATCTAAGGTCTGATTTTAATATAGCAAATAGAAAAGCTTAAGACCCACCAGAATTATTTTGATCCAACGCGGATACAACTCATTCTGTTCATACCAGAATCCATCATGTGTAGGCGAATATGAAATGGAAACAGTATTCCAGACGCAAAGCTAATTGGAAGCTACTATTTCAAATCACAGCAGACGAGAGTTAGTTTCGATCACAGCCTCAGAATTTTTCACCAACGGTCCGATGTTGTCCAACTAATGGGAGTTTCGTACAAGTCAATCATCTTGTGTAAACTATAGTCAACGTAACTGGAGATAGTGGATTTTGTCCAAAGGGCTTTGGACAAAGCCTTGTCCATAGCCGGATTCAGACTGTTTGATACATGTCAAATTCGTATGGACGGTTTAGATTTACGGAATCGGTTTAATTTATCAAGATCTAAATCTTTATCACGAACTTTGAGGCCGATCGGACAGTTGTAATTCAAAGCCCTTTGACAAAATCCAATTCAAACTGGAGAGTAGAAGGGAAATGGTCACAAATCGACGCTTCTGGAAGCCCAGCATTGCTATTAAACTCCACAGAATCTTACTAGCCTGGTATCAGACTAGTCAGACTCCTGTTATGTGTGTTCGTCCTTTTTAACATAATATCTACTACGAATACGTGGCATGGAATTACTGAAGGATCCATTCCAACTCCGTCCAATCTTCCACTTAGAATTGACCACGTCAGTTCTTTCGTACTATTCGTAAGGTATTGGCGTCACTTTAAACTTAATTCTTTCAAAATAGTTTTTGTTTGTTAAGACTTAAAATACACCTACGGACATGCCGAACTTCACTGACATGTGGGATGTAATTGGAATGGATCCCACTGTCAGTGATGCGTGGTGTAAACTCCAAACTCAAACTAACAATTGGAGTATATTTAGCAATTAATGGATTAAACATTATCTACGCGCGTACGCATCGTATAATACAGGGCACCTCACCTCTTCCTTACCCTTTCCTTTTTCTCTTTCGCATTTCTTCGATTCTTCTTCAAACCGTGTGGTGTGCGCTATATCTCTCCGATTCGACCAACCTTTAGGTATTATTAATATTTCTTGTTTGTCGTTCTTTCACTGACTCGTTTTCTCTCTTGATTGATCTGCTCCGCTCGAAGATAATAGATTTATTGTTTCAGATCTAGCGCGACCTTGGTGTTTTCGCCATGGCATCCAAGCGTATTTTGAAGGAGCTTAAGGATCTGCAAAAGGACCCTCCCACTTCGTGCAGTGCTGGTATTTTTCTCTGGATTTTTTTTTTCGATCTAGCTTGAAATTATGTAATTAGTTGAAATTCTGTTCGGCACTGCTTAGATCTGGATTTTTTCTGGTTATTAGTTGTTAAAACCTCTTTAAATAGGTTAAATTATTGAATTTTACTCAGTAATTTTCATTTCCGTTATTATAAGGAGCTACAACGTTGTCATACGAGTGTATTGTTTTCTTCCTTTTATAACTGAAACTTATTTGCGTCGTCTCTCTACAAAGAACACTGGCATCTCGCATCTGAAAATAATGCTCTGTTAACAGCAGCCCTTGTATAAAAAAAGGAATGAAAGAAAACTAAAACTTATTTAGTATATAGGACTGGGGAACTTTTGGTTGGATCTTTTTGTGGTACATAATGTTAGTTACATATTTAGGTGTGTTTAAAAGACATGTGTATGATTCTGTCTCCTAGTTATTTAATTATTTGAAGTTAAGTAATTTCGTTATTTACCAGGATGGAAGCTACATCAGTATGAGGTGAAATGCAATGTGTGTTTGTTGTTTAAAAATCTGTTTCTGTCACTTGTATATCAACTTTCCTAACATTAATTAGTGCGGACATTTACTAAAAAGTTAACGTATTAGGTTTGATATAAATGGTTAATGTTGAAGTAAGAGTGGGGTACATAATCATTTATTTATACTTGTTATAGGCTTAACTAAACTTCTGTCAATAATTGTAGAGATCCAGTATAAAATATTTATTCCACAATATGGTTCAAAAGCATATTTTTAACTTTCATCATTGGATGTTGTTTTGATATATATTTATGTGTTAATTGTGAAACATTCATAACGGTTATTACATCTCTAGTTCAATAGGGAACTTTTGCAGTGTAAATAAGCAGTAAAAAAAATATATAACAGAGCTAATGAATTAGAATGTAACGATACAGTGGATGCAATGACAAGTCAAAAAAGGCAACTCACAATTGATTGCCGTAAATGATAATGTGGGCGCCAGATCTTATAGTATAGCTATTTAGTGGTACTTTGTGCTAGAAAATGTAGGTGTTACTGGATCCTTTTTCTTATAAGATAATATTTTTTATTAGACTTGATTGCAGTTCTGGAACTATAGTATCTTCAGGCATGAACTAGGTTGCTAGACACTATAAATAAGTTCTCATTTTGCATCAAGCTTCCTTATATTTAATTATTCATTTTGTTTTCTCCGCTTCTTTTAAATCAAGGGTTTTTTTTTCTTTTCTTTTCCCTATGGTTTTTGCTTTTGTGAAATTTGAATATTTAATGCAACCAAAAAATCAGAAGAATTGAATGAAGGAACAATTTTAATAACTAGTTGTAGAATGTTTCTGCATTAACTCAATGTTGTCTTTGCCAGTGTCACCTTTTTTTCCCCTCAATCTATAAGTAGGTGGCCCTAACTCCTATATTTGCCAATTGTCCTTCAAATTTTGTTTTCGTTGCGTCACTGACAGTTACTTTTATTGGAAATGTGAAGGTCCGGTTGCGGAGGACATGTTTCACTGGCAAGCCACAATCATGGGCCCCCCTGATAGCCCCTATGCTGGTGGTGTTTTCCTCGTCTCAATCCACTTCCCTCCTGATTACCCATTTAAGCCACCAAAGGTAATTTGAAAAATTAGACAACTTTTCTATCTGAATATTTCTCTAATCTTGCTTAGCAGTATGAAATGGCAAACTAGGAATTGTTAAAATAACTAATTAGGTTTTACAGGCTGCTCTTCTTCTTCTGTAAGGTAAAAATATAATTACGTGGCTATTCATAAAGGTTTTTCTTTAAATCACACCAAGAAGTTTGTACTACTTTCACAGTAGCTTTCAAAAATGCGGATCCATCTATGCTCGGTTAGGGTTGTTCTCGGAAGTTTGTTTGATTTTTCTATGTTTATGACGTATATTTCTAAGACTGGCAAAGATGATTGATTTTGTTCTGGAAGAACTACAAGATAAAATCCAAATCATTCATTCTTGCTCCCAATTTCCAATATCACGTGGTGAATAGAAATTAATGAAAGAAAAGGGGGTGAATTACTTTATATGGAGTTTTTAAGATTTATTCACCTCCATTTTTCTGCATAACCAATTTATTCACCCTCCTTTTCCTTCTTTCCTTAAAACTTGGGAGCATGCCTTGAAAGTTTGCTAGCAGTTAAAATGATAGAAAGGTTGGGTATGTTCTGACCCAGTTATACTTGTTGCTGGATTTATAAAATAGAAAGCCAACTGAAATAAATTTCTATTGAGCTATAGCTACAAGCCTACAAGAGCGCTATAGCCTTGAGTATAGGTCGTTTTACTATCAAGAAGTGCGTGTGGTTAATTTTTTGGGTTTATATTGGCAAAAGCCGAATGTAATTTGAATCGGGTTCTACTTTGGTGATGGGGCTAAAGTGTATTGCTGATGCCTGCTTCCTTGAAATGTTTTCTGTGCGTGAAAGTTCAAATATTTCATAGATTGCAATTGCATCAAGTTCTTTGACTTCCAATATTTCTAATATCTTCATCCAACATTGAGAATACTCTAGTAATTTGCAACCAGTACCCAACATTAGGTTTACGGAATGTAAAAGATGGGCGCTGCTGAATGTTGACATTTTACTAATTCTTATATAGTTATCTTTCATTTCTCTGAATCCAACCTGAGCTGTAGTTGGAATTATCAGATTTATATGTTGGATATTGAGTTTATCTACCTGTAACAAAGTTATTTAATTAAAGTTAAGATTGAGTAAGGGCTATTTACAGTTTTGTCAACATTTGTTTTTAACTGTCGGTTATTTGCAAAATTTATAAAAATCTTTTGTCAACATTTGGTTTCTTATTGCATTGTGGGTAAAATTTAGAGTATTTTTGCAACAATAAATCCAATTTTGAAATGGGTTCTCTGTTGAGTATTGCAACCAAAGTACTGCCAATTTGTAGCTTTTTTATACGTTGAAGGTAATTATCTTCTAAATAAAAAATAAACATAGTGGTGATAATCTTTTTTTTAAAGAAATTATCACAAGAGACATTTCTCATTTGCTTCTAGGTTTCGTTCAAGACAAAAGTATTTCACCCAAATATCAACAGCAATGGCAGCATTTGCCTTGACATCTTGAAGGAACAGTGGAGCCCTGCCCTCACCATTTCTAAGGTAATTTCTTTTTACCTCCTTTTTCTTCTCCTAATTATCTACTGCACCCTTCAAGTGCTATGCGAAATTACTTGCACATGTTCTGCTATTTTAATTTAATGGGGCTGCTTCAAAATCTAACTACTGCAATATTTACCTGTATCTAGTAATGAGTTCAGATACTAGGAACACAAAACCATAAGCCTAACCCGTAATCCTGCATATGCATTTTAGAAATGATGAAGTCAGTTCTTAAAACACTTAAATTTTATCCCGGGTAAATTAAAAAAGTTAAAACTTAGTAGTTAATAAAGTATCACAATATTTGCGTGTTGTGATACTCAAATCTATAGATGATGACGAATGCCACAAACTATTCCAGGGTTTTTTATGATAATTATTTTAATAATGGATATTTAGGCAATTCTTACTTAGCATCACAATCTGACTGCAAAGTTGCAAACCCCAAGTACCTGAGTTGTGTTGTTAGTGTTAAATTACCATTTATTGCTAATGGGTCTGAAAATTTTCAAATTGAAAAATAGTTGGTCTGAAGTCTGAACTGAGCTCTTATTAGTACATGTTGTTGACCTCATTTTTGTTCTCCATTTCTAGGTGCTTCTTTCAATTTGCTCATTGCTAACGGATCCAAACCCAGACGACCCTTTAGTGCCTGAAATTGCACACATGTACAAAACGGACCGTACCAAATATGAGACCACCGCCCGTAGCTGGACCCAGAAATATGCCATGGGCTAAATAATATTTCTCATTAAAATTCAAAACAAACTAGAATTTGTCGTGGCCTTTTTAGTACTCCCCCTGTGTTATCTATTTTTAAAAGTTTGACTGTTCTGTGTGAAATGTGATTTGCAAATTGATCTGTGACTTAAAGGTATTTGAAGAATGAAAACTGAAAAGGCCTATGTTGTCAGTGAAATTAAAAAAAAAAAATCTACAATTTGGTGCTTTAGTATAGATTGCATTGAAACTTCGATATTTTTAAAGCCTTCACCGTTCGTTTTTCTACCCCAAGTGGAAATTAAAATAAAAGAAAACGGTGATCTGATAGTTGTACAAGACAAATAATAATAGAAATTGCCACCTATTGAAGACAAACAGATGCATGTGTGAACTGATGCTATAGAAAATTAATTTCTAATCTCACATCAATCATATAACGAAATTTGAATTTTAACTTGTTATTTCGCCTTTTGATGGGAAGATTATAAAATTGAATTTACATCTATTATAAAGTGGGAGGAGGCCAGAGGATATGGGCTTCCTTTTTAAGGGGGTATGTACCTTTGTTGAGCTGATGTTGTTATTCTTGTGCTCCAAAATATATATATTCATGCGAAAGGATTTTCAATATGTCGAATCATACACATGCCTTTATGTTTCGGCCATTTTAACCAGTTTTTCACACCTAATCTCGACACCCGTAATTTTTTTGAAGTTACAAAAGGACCTCAAAATTGTATAATTCTTTCACTAAAAAGTTATAAAAAAATTCATGTCAAAACGAAAGACATTGAAAACAGATACAACAATCAATTGGGATTCATATTTATTTACATATTTATTTACAACAAGTAAAGACAGATTGATCGTATTAGACGTAGATTCTTATGGCAAGGTAATGCTGGTCCTCGTAAAAAAATTTCATTGGTCAATTGGGAATTAGTGTGCTATCCCAAAGAGTATGGTGGGTTAGGGGTTAAAGACTTACATCTCATGAATCTGTCTTTACTTGTTAAATGGTGGTGGAAATGGTCAAATCCAACCTATTCGGGTCTTTGGAAACAGCTGTTGCAAATTAAATATACTTCTCTCACACCACTTGCACACATGTCTCATTTTTGGAGAGAAATATATAAGCTTCAATACATTGGTCAAATGAGCTGTACTTTTCAGATTGGGAATGGCCACACCGTTCGGTTTTGGTTGGATACTTGGTATTCTGATTGCCCTTTATCCACTACGTACCCTCAACTCTTTGATATCTGCATTAACCAATCTATTTGTGTACAAGATGTTATTGAATCCAACGGGTCCATGTTGAGGTTTCGCAGGAACCTGCATGGCATCCTTTCATGTGAATGGCATGCGCTTGTTGCCATTATCAACTCCTGTTCCTTATCGGACACTCCCGATTACCCTCTATGGAAGTGGGATTCTAAATTACAGTTTACTACTTCATCTCTTTATAGTTTTCTCTCTTTCAGAGGGGTTCAAATTCCATATGCAGAGTTGTGGTGGCATGTTCCCGTGCCTTTGAAAATACGAATTTTTATGTGGTTGTTGTTTCAAAATAAAATCCTTACTAAATCTGTGTTGTCCAAAAAGAGGTGGCAAGGGGATCCCTACTGCCACTTCTGTACTAATGCCGAAGAGTCAACTTTACACTTATTTCTTAAATGCCCTTACATTGCCCAAATCTGGTTCTGGATGGGCAAATTTCAGAATTTTTATGGTGATTGGACCTCCTTAGAACATATTCAACATTTGGCCATGTTTTTGTCCCTCCAACAACGAGAAGCTATGTTACTGGTTGTTAGTGCCATTTGCTGGTGCATTTGGAAAACTCGAAATTCTATAATTTTTGATAATAAAACCGTGCCTACTGTGCGACATATGATTTTACTGATCTGTTCTTTGTTGGATTATTGGGCAGGCAATACAAAAAGCCACGTGAGGCAATTTGCACAATCTTGGATCCCGATGGATCTAGATATGATACCGCTCAACTCTCTTTCTCCTTTGCCAGCCATTGAGTTGCACTCGGGTCCCAATTTGCCTGTGGCTCCACTCATGCTTGCCAACTAAAGCACCTGCTGTTACCTCTTTTATATTGATATCAGTTTTTGATTGTTGGCTGGTTCTTAGTTGTATGCTTTCCCTATATTACTTGGGGTGTTCCCCTGACTGTTGGCGCATTGTTAGTGTCTTTCACTGTTTCAGTTTGGTTTCTATACTGGTGCAGGTTCCACTGCTCCTACTATTATGTTGTTTTTGGGTTTTTAGGTGTGGATCTAATTGTGTTTTGCCTAGGGTCAATGACGAGATTAATAAAATGCGACTGAAACTTTGACACTGCTTCTTGACGATGCCGTCTTGGAGTTCAGTGTCTGGTTAAGGATGTCGGAAGTGATCTGAGACCTTTAGAGGCTATGGGTTTCTTGGGTAGTTTTTTCTATTTTTGTTATTTTTTCTTTGATCCCTGTATGTTATATTCTATTACATTTTCTTTAATGGAAGGGCATTATGTCTATTTTTCAAAAAAAAAAAAAAAAAAATTCATATTTATTTACAACTAAAACATCTGTTTCCATTTCAAAAGAATCCGGGCCCATTACTGGGCTTAAGAAATCCTCCTTCTTTTTACATTTCCAAGGAGCCCAAAATCCTGCATTTCGAACTTTGTAATCAACAAATCCTACCATAGTGTGTGGAATTCATATCATCGACGGTACCGTAAAAGGTCATCTTTTACAATTACTTGATCTGGACCGTTCTTTTTAACTTAGCACGAATCTCAAAGCTCAACAATACTGCCCCCTCAGTCAGCCCGATTCCCAAACCGGCTGAGAGTTAATCTCAAACCGTAAATAGCTAATTGTAAAAGGGAATCTTTTACGGTACCGTCGAGGATATGGATTCATAGTGTGTGGGGATGCCTATCATGTCAGCTAGTTTCTTGGTTCTCTCAAAAATTCTAGTTGGCGACTTGAATGCACCATGATTGCCAATTTGCTGTGGAGGAGCAAAAGGCATTTACACTGGTCTTTGGATCGTTTACTTGGGACAAGTGCTTTTACACATCACTTCTTCATTTAGATATTCTATTTAGAAATAATAACAGATAAAAAAAGAGGTTAATTTGGGTCCGATGTCCATCGGACTCAAGATGAGTTCGATGAGTTCGACCGTCTGATCTGTTTTAAAATTCGTGCCGCAACTTTCGCATCTGCTTTAAAATTCATGCGCACGAATCTTAAAACAGATCAGACGGTCCTGAAACCCATCGGACCCAAGCTGCTCTCATAAAAAAATAAAAAGGAAAGAGGAGGAAATGAAATAATCCAGGGATAGAATATTTTTGCTCTATGCGGATGCATTTACAATATAAATAGTGTTGAATTGCGTGTGTTATTTTAAGAAATAAATGACTATATTTAAAAAAAATTTTAATATTTCAAGTATAATCCACAATACAATAATGTGGCTTTTAGAAAACCCACCATTGAATATCTGCTGCGTATATTTTCCTTGCAAAAAAAAATATATATATATATATATATATATATATATATCTGCAATCAAATTGCTTCAGGTATCTGATCTTCTATTTCAGAATAACATGATTATTTCAAATAAAGAGGGAACTCTAATTTTCATAGCCTATGTATTATCTACAAAAAAAAGTACATTATTTTCTTTTCTTCAATTATGGACATTATGAAACCAAACATATAATAAAACCCCTTCTGATACAAATATATCCAATTATTCCTCACTAAATTCAAATCCATAAAAAAAATAACTAGAATTAAAATGAATGTGTAATCGTGCATTCTGATTCTTATCATAAATAAATGTCTGACTTTGAATTAAAATGAATCAATAAATTGAGCAAATGTAGAATTCAACCTGATTGATTCAAATAGTATTTGACTTTCCTTTATTATTTTTTGCCCTCTATTTCTCCTCTTTTCATTATGTCTGTCTTTGAAATTAATGTCTAATGACAAGTGGTACTTATCAACTTATATTCTCTCAAGCATTTAATGCCAGGGGATTTGCAAATCTGGCTCGCCTTCAATTTTTTTTGTCAAACTTCATTAATTGGTGATATGATTTTAGTTTCCATTAAGGTAATTTTTTTCAGTAGCAGAAAAAAAATAAAAAAAAAATCATCCCAAATCCAACCTTTTTAATGGAAAGGTGAAACATGGAAAACTTTTTTGATGCACTAGAAGACAAAATATTATATATTTTTGTAGTGCATTGATAAATAAATTTCATCTTTCCCTTTCCTGACAAAATATTTAATATATTTCTAAAAATAAAATATTTCCTATATACAGGGCTAGTAAATATTTAAGTAAACCAATCAATAATTATCCTACTTGCAAGTGGTATCATATCAAAAACCAAATTTACAAACATAATGCAAATAAAATAAAAAAAAATTGGCCGATTGCAAGATAAATATCTTGTATTAATTAAAGTACATCATGAACATACTTAATCTAATACTCTAAAAAATATGTGCAAATAATTTGGGGGTATTGCTGGCTTCCTTTGTCATCCTTAGTTGGCATTGACAATATTTTTTTTGTGTGTGTGTGATAAGTTTTGCATTCCATACTTAGCTCTAAGCTTAAAGCAAGAGCCAGTTTCACATATATATACTTAAAACAGCATAGCATCATGGCAAAGACATGCATGGTATATTAATTTAGTAATGTTGTTCGATTTTGATTTGAGTTCATTAATTGGAGGCGTAGATTATGATCTATTTGGTATTGACCAGTGTTAGATTAGATAAGTTTTAATTAATGTTTTGTGCTAATTGTTGGCATGTTCTCATTTTAATAATAGCTTTGCATCAGCACAAATGCACAATACAGCGACGGCCCTTGGCATTTTGTAGAGAGAGAGAGATATATATATATATATATATATAATCTGGCTAATATGCTACGCGTAGCATAGAGGGTCTCAGTGCTACGGCTTAATATTTGAGTTTACAAAATTCTAACGGTCGATCTGAACTGTTCAACATGATCTCTATATGAATGTGTATTTGCAATTCAAATTTTACATTTTTTAGAATTTTTTTACTATTTTTTTAGATAGGTAGAAAATCACTTGATCTGAATGGTACATAATTTTCATATAAAGCGATTTTTTATCTATCTAAAAAAATAGTAAAAAAATTCTAAAAAAATGTAAAATTTGGTTTGCAAGTACATATTCATATGAAGATCATGTTGAACTGTTTGGATCGACCGTTAGAATTTTGAAAACTCAAATTGAGCTGGAGCACGGAGGCCCTCTATGCTACACGTTGCGCCGTAGCCAACTCCTATATATATATATATATGATCAATTAAATTGATCAGATGGTCAATTATTATGCAAATATGTACTTGCTCTGTATGATTAATCCAAGCAGAGATCATCGCTTTTCTTTTCTCATTAAGTAGGGAGCACGATCTCCATTTAAATTTCCAACATTTACAAAGATACTGTTAATGTCATTTCAATACTGTAAAAATCTCATTTACTCCTAATTTTAGAAATAAATAATCAGTTTTTGGTCTAATAGTTAAAGATAACGTTCTCTGTGTCTGTCAAAGATCATAAGTTCAAAATTCGAATAACAGTTCTTTATAAATATTTGAAGGTCCTAATTTGCCTTCCATGTTTATCTTAAATAAAATGTTGAATGGCTTTGCACAAATATCTATCTAAAAAATGGAAGTTTTATTCCCAATTTTTAAAAAAGACAATACTAATTTTATCAATATTAGGGTATGATAAAAATTCAGAATGAGACATAATTTGATAAATATTAAGAATCATTTGACCATCCTAACTTAGAGATAGTGGCTTTGTAAAATATTAATTGAATTATAAAATATCTAAATATTTCATATTACATATTTTCTAAAGTAGTTGATCCTAAAATTATCAAAAAATGCAACACATGCAAACCAATGGTGTTGACACCATGCATCTCTTATAATAAATAGATCCGATTTATTAACAATGAACTTGTGATAAAAGAGGAAAAAACCGAATCTATTGAGGTGGGCCATATTAGGAAAGCACTTCCGTGCACTGTTCTGTTTGTTCAACTTTGATTAATTTAAAATCAAACTACATTGAAAATTGTCTTCCTCCAAATTAAAGCACCGCACGTATTTACACGCACACGTGCATGAGGAAACAAACAACGAAGAAACCCATCCATATTCATTTCATTTGGCTTCCGCTCCTCTACAATACTTGCAACTTGCAACTAGAAACCTCTATGGACAACTCCAATGTTTTAAATAGCATTTATAGCGTCATAGTTGGAAGACTATAAAAAAAGCTATAGCGAATAGCGGAAACTATGCTACATAGCGTTTTTTTTTTTACAAAAATTATATTATATATTTGTACTAAATATCAACATTATCTAAAGTCTCATAGAACAATAAATAACACCAAATTAATTAAGAAATTATAATATTCATATTGAACTAGTACAAAGTCCAAATTGCGGTTCAAAATATCCATAGTAATATCATAAACTATCGATTTTTTTCTATTCATCTTAAGGATCATGATTCATGACATAATATTTTTATTTTTCTATTCAAATTTCAAAATAACCTAGACAAGAGTTTCCTTCTCGGTTTGAGAAAAAACAAAGCTTTTAATTGATTTTGGTTTGGATTTTATTTAACTTTTTTGGATCTTTATTTAAAGCCCATATAAATTGTCTAAAAAAGCCCATTATGCATAGCGCACGCTATTTGCGCTACACGCTATGCGCTATAGCGGCCGTAGCTTAATTAGCTCATTTTAATGTCATGGCTTAGCGTTTGGGGTGCAAAAACGCTATAGCGGCGCTATTTAGAACACTGGACAACTCCAGAGCATTGCATTGAAAGGATTGCAGAGGAATTGGAAACTTGTCCCTCGCATGCATGTCACATGCCACCGTAATTAATGATGGGTGTTTGGTTTTTGGGTTTCAACGCCTAAGCAGCTTAGTAGTTTCTCATTGGTTTATATATTGGTTTATTTTGTGACGGTCAAAGGTATTAGACAGTTAACCAACCACGTCTCACAATCTTTAAAATTTCCCAAACCAAGGTAAATAAATGAAATACATTCAGTGGTCCGCCGCAATAGTTAAAAAAATTTAAATGAGAATTTAGTAATTAAGGAGATGATTCATTGCGTCATGCAGGAGAGATCGTGCAATGATCTACCTTGACCAATAAGGATATTCATTCAATGATATATATATATTCTAGAGAAATTCTGATGTAACAACCAAGCTAACTTGTTAGTTCAAGTGAATTGCAACTAGAATTAATTAAACAACGACATATATATTAATAATTTTTATATTTTCTATAAACAATAAATGTTTCCAAGTTTTTTTGAAGTAAAGGATTGAGAGTCAAGCCATGCAATTATTTAATATTCATATATAAAAAAAATTATTTGAATTTTGAACCTTATTTCAAAGGATTATTATTAGATTTATAGTGTATAAAAAAAAATCTTCATCTAAATACATAAATGTTCAAAATTATTGACTAAAGACAAAATATATATGGCATGAGCCACTTCCTTGCCACAACTCATGAGCAATTAGATTTTGTTTGGGATTTAATCATTTAATGCAATTCCTTATAAGTTACAACACGTGTAAATGCGCATCAAATATTTTGCAACAATTTCCAAGAAAAACCACCACTTGCGCAAAGTTGATTGATGAAATTCCTGCAATTGTAACTATTATATTTATTTACATATGATTTTTAATGGATTAATTGCTAGGTGCTTAATTACAATTATTGATGCATACTGTCCTTTGTTTCAGCCGTTTTTCTAGAGGGGCTCTTCGTTTTATGCCACTCAAAAACCTCAAATTTAGATTTTTGCCACTCTGAGAGAATATTCCTTAGGATTAATGATACAACATCCCCAATCTGTGCACCCAAATGAAATTTTTTTTTTTTTTTTATCAACCTTTGCTCTTAACTTTGGGGCGATATTTTCTACCGAATTTAGCTATACCTCACCTCATCGTGTTAATCCGTAATCTTCCCCACTTCTTAGGGTACTGTACGGCAGGATGATTCTTTTGGTTTAGCTATATTTTTCGAAAATCAAGCCCTATAAGCTAATATCCTTGGGTTAATATTGATAGATTAGTACTTGAAGAAAAAGCCTTTAAATAGTATAATTATACTTAGATTTTGAACATTTTTCATGATTTTGGTATGATCTCCCCCTAGCTACCTTCCTAGAATACAAAGAAACTTAGAAAGCCATAAATAAAAACAGACCTTGCTCTGATACCAGGGTGTGGATCGATCGGTCAGAGCCTTCAAACTTCAACGGGCTACTATGAACACGGGAAGAAAGAAGGCACACAAGCGGAAATTTATTATTAAGTGGAATGTTACAAGGAAAGAGAGAGAAGTAAAACTTGCTGGTTCTCAGCTTGTTTTTCAACTCTGAAAACTCACACTTATATAGAGACTCAAGATGGAATCTCAATTATCACATCGGGTACTCATTGGGCCCCATCGCATGTGATTAAAGGATTTCCACAAACTTTTGTCTCCCACTAAAAAAAAGGATGCTTATAATGCACCGAAAGTAAATATTCTGGCCAATTATTGGCCCACACTAAAGAAAAAGCAGAGGCCAATACAAGCAGGCCTAAAAAGCAAAACACACCTTATGATACATTCCCTATAGTGGTAGGGTCCAGAATACACTTACATATGGAACACTTTTACCTCACGGATCAGTTGTTTAAACCCTTGGTAAGCCTTTTGAAGCTTAGTAAGAGTTTGCTGGACTTGAGGCAACCAATCTCCCCAGTAATTGTCCTTCGTTGCGAATTTAGAACATTGGGATTCCTTCATCTGTTGAATTTTTATTAAATCACTAATCCCCTCAAGTGCTTTTGAAATTATTTTGTTTTCTATCGCTCGAAGCTGGAGCCTAAGCTCATTTCGTCTTTCCAAGGTATGGATTTCGTCGGATTGCCGTAGTAGATCCCTGTACTGGCAAACGAGTGGCTGATTTGCAGGATTATTTGGGATATTTTCTCCTGAACCTCCTGGTTGGGATGCTCCTCGTTCTCGTGAAGAGCCCCGGCTAGGTTGTCCAGAACATCCAATGCTTCCTGATTAGGCCATCCTGCATCAATTAAAACATTAATTAACCGTGATAGGGAGTCAGCCAAAAGGTTGTCCTTCCCATCTATGTGCTCGAACTGAACATTAATCCCCAATCCCGTTACAAAGTCTGTAAACGAGATCCATCGCACTCTTGACGGTTTATTAATGTTAGATTTATTAAAGAAACTAATGATAGCCTGACAATCAGTGCGTATCACTAATTCCTTCCTGTCGAGGTAGTAGATCTTTAATGCCTCCAGGCTATTCATGACCGCGAAGATCTCTGCATCTATTGTGGATTTAGGCGGGTTGAATTTGCCACTTGCATAGGCGCACGGCTTCTCTGTGCTCTTTGGGTCATACCTCTTTGGCTTCCACTTGCATACACCTCCCCATCCATCCATGCATCCGTCTGTCTCTATTATAATGAAGCATTCTTCTGGGGGTATGCAGAGATCAGGTAGGTTTCGGACCTGATGTTTTATTGCGCGAATTAGCTCCCAATCTTGTTTATTCAATCGTTTGTCGCCAGTTGGGCTGGTTTTTGCATATAAAGGGCTTAAAAGTTTCCCGAGGTTAGGGATATAGCTTCTGGCATAATTGAGGATCCCTAGCCAAGATCTCATACCAGACTTCTGAGTGAGATCATCTTCTTTGAATTCTTCAATTTTTGTGATAATATTCGGCTGTAACCGAATAGTACCCTTGCCTATCACTGCCCCTAAGAATTCTATTTGAGGAACGGCTATCTTCATTTTTGTTGGGCTTAGGACAAGGCCATGCTCTTCACATTTTGAGAGCATTATTTTTAAATGCTCTGCATGCTCTCTTTCTGACTGAGAAAATACCAGAATATCATCAATATAAACTGCAATAAAATTCTCAGTGCCTTTGAAGCAATGATCCATCTTTCTTTGGAACACTGCTGGAGCATTTTTTAACCCAAACGGCATTACTAGCCATTCATATAACCCATCGGGCACCCAGAATGCCGTCCATTCAATTGAATTTGGGTGCATAGCTACTTGGTGAAATCCACTCTTTAAATCGAATTTAGAGTAGATTTTACTATTAGCTACTTTCCTCATGATGGTATTAATTCCAGGAAGGCTATATTGATCCTTTTCAGTTATATCATTAAGCCTCTTGTAATTAAATACCATGCGTTCTTTGCCTTTTACCTCCTTCCCGGTTTTCGGATCTATTGATATACCGGAATTAACAATAATCGCCGTTGTCCGGTGCCTGCTCTTGCTGGGTCGTATTACTCCGAGTTTTAGCAGGGCCTCTACATGTTTGCTGAAGGTTTGTTTCATCAGTGGCGTGACCTGCTTTAAGGGCCTATCTTCAATGATGAAGTCTGGATTCTTGATATCCAGCATGCAGACGATCTTATTTTTACTCCAATGTTGCAAAGGATTTTCGCCAATGAACCCGGCTTCCTTTAGCCTCCTTAGTATTTGATCAAACTTTGTAACAAAGTTTGATGATGTTTGTCCAAAATTGTAATGGACCATTTCTTGGAGTTGTATGTACTCCAGGTCTTGAAGGTCTACTTCTTCTATGGCCAGGACCTTCGCTTGTGGTTGTGTGTTGATGACTGTCAGGTTTTTGTAGAAGGTAATTGTATCACCTTCTATCCTCAGACCCCCATGCATAGAGCGTATAAAATTGCACCCTATGATCATTTGTATTTCTCCGCCCAACTTCATTGGGAATGCATAGGTGTATGGTATGCGGAACTGGTTTTCGCCAATAATCATTCTACCATATTTTAACTTCATGTTGGCGGTTTGAGTGGAGTTTACCCCTGTAAATTGTACTACAAAGGTATTTTCTTCAAGAGCTTCCTTTGGTACTGACCCTTGATCTATGCAGCAGGTTGTGGCACCAGTGTCTAGGATTGCTCTTATTTTGAGTCTTTGAACTCCAGGGATATCGAGCTCCACTTCTAGGTTGTATAGTCTATTTTTGATAATTCTTCCAGTGGATGGATTACCACTAGTGTTATAGACTGTTTCTCCATTGAGGACGTTTGCGTCTTCATTGATCGATGGCCCATCAGCAGAGAGAGTAGGGAGAGGGTTTGGAGGAGCCGGACTGGAGGTGTGTAAGGGATGATTCAGAGCGCCCCCTGTGAGCTGTATCGTTCCTGATGGGTGGATATGGGCTTGAAGTGGCGGGATTGAGACATTCAAAGTGGTGGTGGTTGAATCATTACTCTTAACGCCCTTTTGCTTCTTATCTGGCTCTAGGCTGTCAAATTCTCCCTTCAGGTGTTCTTCAAGGAGGCCCTCGTACCTCTTCTTGTAATGGTCAACCTCCTTTTGCAGCCTTTCCATCTCAGCTTCGCACCACACAATGTAGTCCCTCTGCTCTTGGACTAGTGTTCTGAGGTTGATTTGTGCTGGTGCGGTTGCTGGGGTGACTGGTACTCCTTCTTTGAAGTAGAACGGGCGCATAGGTTGCATGCGGTTACTCCACAATCTGAGCAATGTATTCTAGCACGGATTATAGTTTCTCTGGCGCAACAGGAACAGGTTGTTTTGTATGGTTGCTCAATGACTTGATTATGAAGCCATTGGTGTTGGCAGCTCATCTGTTTCTCGGGTAATTTTATTCTTGGTCTGTACCCTGAATTTTCCTCTCCGAGCATAAAGAGAGAGTTTAGCTGTAGGGTTTGTATCCCCTGTTGCAACTCCATCTCTCCATCTTCTCCTTCGGAAATGCTAAATATAGCATCACTCTGGCCTTCCCCTTCTTGTACTGATATTATGTCACAATCTTCTGGTATATCGAGCCCTTCAAAGATTGCTGCCCGCTTAATGTTTTTTCTATCATTGGGGCATTCTCGCGCAAAGTGACCTTCTTGCCCACATAGGTAGCATTTACACCTCTTGTTTCTAACAAGGTGTTTTCTCTTTTCGATTCTAGCGTGAGATTCATGGGGTTTGCCTTTATAAGTTCTTGACCTTCTCAGGCCGTATCTCTTTTCTGGTTTTTGGTAATAGCCAAGAATTGGGATCTGGCTACAAAAGGAGAGGTCCTTGAGTGATCGTTTGAAAGCAGCATCCTTGCACTCGCCCTCCAGATATTTATAGGCAAACAGTACCCTCGGAATTACTCCTACCGTGAGACCAGGGTATTTCTCTTCGAACATAGTTTTTATTCTAGTCCCAAGGTCACCAGGCATTTTTAACCAGAATTTCTCTGAGAGCTCTGGGCTAATGTACATTCGCCCGGATTTTGCCGCTAATCGTAAATACTCGTTCATATACTGAATGAGATATTTAACATTGTCACAGGTGAGGCGCTCCAGATCTTTGTAGGCCTGATCTTGGAGAACTGTTGATCCTTGGGCAGGGTCTTCTAGTGAAAACACTCTTCTCATCTGGGAAAGTATGTTTTGTGTACCTTCCCGGCCATCCGCCACTGCTATCAACGCCTCGTATTCAGTGAGGAATTGCATTCTCCATTGGACCCATGTTAATTTCTCTACTTCTCCCAATAGATTCTCCATATATTCTATTTTATCCCTGGGGTCTGTAAATCCTTTCTCAGCCACATGGTTTCGAGTAATAGACTCCCATCGTGAGAACGCATCATGGAACAACCCCAGTTGATCAGGGATTACAAACATGGCGCCTTGCTGTTGCTGCGCCGATGGTAGTGTCCACATCTCATTGTTGTAGCCCCCGCGAAATCGTCCTGCTCTGGGCACTCGTTCTTCAAAAGTGGGAATTGGTCTTGCTTCATTTGTATTTCTCGCAGGAGGGTAGCTGGGCATGTTCATTGACTGGTCCTGTGGTGGTTGGTAATGAGATATGGCAGAAGAACTTGACATAAAAGCATGCTCGTTCAGAGCCTCGGATAGGTTTTTGAATTGTGGGTAATCAAAGGTTTCTTCTTTACCATTCATCATAAAAATAGTATCTATCTCCCCACCACGCTCCGAAAAAGGATTGACCCAATCCTTGTCAGTACTGCCAGTATCTTCTTCATCATGATCTGTGTCCCAAATAGGAACAGAATCATCTTGTTGGGGATTGTCAGGTGGTTGTGCTGACTGGCCAGCAAGGTACTGTATGTATTGCCAGTCGTCTTCTTCTTCGGTATCACTTTCTTCTTCGGTTAGGATGAGAATTGTTTCACTCCTAACTTCGTTTTCATCGTCATCGGGTATATCGTCTTCGTGATCAGGGGCTGGGACATAATTCTGGAATGATATAGAGATCCTGCCATCGAGGAGGTTATTGGTCTGCAATTCTGTAGGCATCATAGGAATATCAACTCGCGACGGCCTTACTACCCAGTTTCTCCCTTGATTTTCTTGCGCTGAGTATCGCCTACCCGGGAGTGCTCGTATTCCCCTGCTCACCAAGTATTCGGAAACATTGCTTATTTGGTAAGCGAATCCAACATTCGATGTATTGGAAAGTCTTCCGACTAAACCTCTAGTGATTAGGAGGTTAGCCTCACCATTCTGCCAGTTTTGGTATCCTCTCGTCAGGATTGATATCTGGAAATTTCTATAGAAATCCCCGATTGTTTGCATAGTATCCGGTATAACATATACCAGCTGGCTTCCTCTTGTTAGGTCGATTTCTGCTGTATCGAATATGGACTGGTCTCCTTGCCACCTGTTGTCTCTAAAAACAACCAACGCCGAGGTGCCTTCATCTTGCCTGTGCAGGATTTGTATTCTTACTTGAGCGACCCCTATGTGGATAAATTGCATTCCACTTTGTCTAAGAGCTGCATAGCTCTCGGGTTGTATAAATGGTCTGTCAATTTGTTGGTTGTCGGTGCAGAGAATTGCTTCTTCAGAGAGATGGTTATAGACACGGTGGTTGTTGTCGTCTCTTCTGGAATTGTATAGTACTTCGGCAGGTACTATAGCAGCTCGATCTCTCAGGGATCTTCTGAGCTGAGTATCTGGATCCACCTGTTCTTCCAGAGTCATTTGATAGGGGTTTCTACCCGTTATAGTTCGGGTAAGATTCCTCAGGTTTCTTTGAGCATTATATCTCCTTCTTTGCCCTCTCCTGTATTCGCGAACCTGATCTTCAAATAATGGTGCATCAGGGTTTATTGTCTGGGTTTGGGTTACACTGGGCCTTCCCGATGTATTCATCATTTGAGTTTTTGCTTCTCTTCTTGGAGGATAACAAAGGGGTCCTTGAAAACTCTAAAAACCCCTTTCTTTTCCTTTTGTTTGGAGGGTCCGATTGATAGTTCGGCTAGTCTGGCTGATAGTTCGTCAGTTATTTCGCTTGACAGTTGCACGCCTTTTTGTTTCTGAATTTGGTCTTTAAGGATTTTAATTTCTGCCTCAAGGTTTCGGATTGCTTCTAGTGCTTGCACCAGCAGCTGGATTTGGGTGTTGTTCTGCTTAAGTAATGCGGTTGTGCCTGAGTTACCACCACGATGGTCGGAAGGTTTTACAAAGCCTACCGCGGGTGATTCAATTGAGTCAGTTGCTTGAACTGCTTGTTTGTAAAATTGGGTGTTTTGAGTGATTGTGTAATTACTCATGAACTAACTCAGGTTTCCACTCTTTTGAGGGCAGTCTCTACTCTTTCGAGTTTCTGGTTGAGTTCTTCAGAAATTTTTAGAGTTTCTGTTTCAATAAGTTTGGGTTGCTTTGTGACCTCTGTTACCAAGGTTTTGACTTCTGATGTCGTTAAAGGATGGTTTTCTGTTAATAGGATCGTGAGGTTTTTCAAGTTTTGCTCAAGTTTTTGGATTTTCTGGTCTAGGGAGTAGATTTGTTCTTGGGTTTGCTTAAAATTCTTTAAGCTTACTCGGCTTAATAGGTTTAATCTGTCGTATATGACAGAAATGTTGTTGGCTAGGTGTTTATTGGTTATGGTTGTATCTGAAAGGTCTAGGTATTCTAAATTAGGGGTTCGAGACTTCGTATACCACTCTTGAATGGATTGCTCCCACCTTTCGCTCATAAACTAGTCTGTACGTAATTTCTGTTGTGACTTTTTATTTTCAAATATTCCAGGTCAGCAGTTCAGGTTTGATCATACCATTTATAATTGTTTTTGCTCAAAATTTTAAATATGCACTTTGTTTACACATCTAGTTTATTCTGGGGACAAATTTGGGGGTACTAATCATTCACTTTTGAGGTTGGGTGGCAAATTCATAATTTCCTTGTTTTCGGGTGGCATATAACTAATTTTCCCTTTTCTAGAACTACGGTTCTTATTTTTATATAAATTTTTGTTGAAATTAATTTTGTTTTTTTTCAAAGAGGGGGCCAAGATTTTTAAATCCTTAACAGCAAGGTATTGGGCTTAGATTTTAAGCCTTTTAAGGACCAATGATCCAACAAGGCCCAAATAATATTTCATCAGAATTTGCAAATATACCTTGAAACTTGTGTATTTGTAAATCTTGTTAGATAATTAAAAGTTTTTCTTCAGGACCAATGATCCAACGACCAACAAGTTCCCAAACATATTTCATCCGAAGTTGCAATTATACCCGAAAACTTCCTGTATTTGTAGTCTTCTTTTCGTTCATCAAACTTCAGACCACAAAAGCAAAAAAATTGCAATTTTTTACAATCTAATGGTGAAATTGATTAAACATAAAAGAGACAAAAATGTGGGAGGTGGGTATTGTCCGGTTCCAACATTTTAGAGTCGTAGCCCTTTGTCCCACAATATGTTTTTTGCACACCTTCATAAATGTTGAAACTTCCCGAGTCACCTTTGACTGCCATGCTAAATTGCAAAGGGAGGAGAGCAATAATCAATGTTTTACAACTTAGTTTAAGTAATGCAATAATACTTTATATGCGCAGGTTTAAACCGTATTATAGATTATTTTTTCTTTCTTTTTAAAGATTAAGCAGTCGTTTCGAACCGTTTAACATAAACTTTTTAAAAAAAAAAATCAACTTCCATACCGAATTTTATAATTTTTATATTTTTTTGCTTATTGTTTAGAGAGGTAGAAAATCACCTGATCTCAAGATTATGGAGCACCTAAAAATATGAGATTTTCTATCTTGTCTACAAAAATAGTAAAGAAATCTAAAAAAGTGTTTGTACTTTAAATACGAAGATATGAATCCAGACTACCACTTAATCTACGTATTGCAAAGTACTATAGTCACACTTGTGTAGTTTACCGAAATTTCTATTTATACCATATTCCAAAAAAAGTAAACCAAAAAATCATGTTTTGTGAGGAATTACAAAAATACCAGGCCTGCTAAGCCAATCTGCGGCCCCCAAAAAACTCAAATAACGACTGTAATATTAAATATATTTAGGTTTTTGAGTGTAATTTTTTTAATTCCCCATAATTTGAGGTGTTTTGGTTTTTTTTGTTGGAAAGGGTATAGATAAAAATTTCAGTGTAGTTTATATACTTGTAATTGGCTATTGGATAATACATAAACACCATGAGATGTATAGGTGCTGTGACTACGGATGGACCGTGCATATATTTGTGTTGCTAAAAGTTTCAAACTTCATCATCCTAAATAAAATTATTATTTATAAATCCTCAATTGAAGATAAGAAAATACATTACTTTTGTAAAAAAAAAAAAATAATTGAGTCAGATATGCAATTTATCTGTTAATTATATGATTTAATTTTCAAATATACGATGCATACTCTTATATTTTCGAATGCATAAGAATGGACATATATATCACATAAGCAATATATTGACCACAATATATCAAATGACCATTATAACAAGATATGTAAATTGTTCATTTTCAATACCTTCACACATAAATAGACTAATTAAACATATTTCCGAATTATGTTCGGCATGTTCGTGAATAATTCATGAAATTTACGAATTTTATAAATTTACGAACAATTTGTTCTCCAATTATACATGGGAGTAGATCGAGTTCGCTTACTTCTTAAATTTTTAAATTTGATATATTTAAATGCATTATAAAAAATAAAATATTTTCAAATTACATTCATAATATATCCAAATTATAAATTTTGAACCTTAAATAGAATCAACTAGTATTCCCAAATAAATTAAATAATTTAAGTCACTCAAAATTATCTTATCATTGGTTGGTAATTTCTGGCATCTGCAACATTCCATGAAAAAAATAATACCAAAGTTTATAAAAACCCTGCATCATCTGTGGCCTCATACTGACAAGAGGGACCCACTGGGATCATTTTTGTCCTCAGTGACCTGCTACACCGTATGACACTCTGCACCCGTCATAGAAGATCTGTATAATCATTTCATGTCGTGCAAACTCAAACCATTAATATATTTTTTGTTTCATGTATTGAAGCACACAACAGTTGTAAAAAGGCGTTATGCCATGCATTTTGGCCTCTTTCTTACTGGCTCCTCATTGTTTCTTTGCTATTAAAATTTTAAACTAATCAATCAATAGGATGTGATTCGTAAATATATTATGTATTTATGTCTTGTTATAAGTTCTCATCTTTTTCCAGAGGTGTCCATGAGTTAGGGTTTTTTTGGAGCTCCATGATTTTAAGTGTTTAATCCTCTAGATAACAATGTCAGAAATGAAAAGGTCAGATTGTCTTTTTCAAGGTATTTTGTTTCGTTTAAAAAGCATCTTGTTCAATCTTTTATAACCAAATTTGCTCTTCTAATTTATTTTTCCCCCTTTTTTTTTTGGGTTTTGCAGTTTGTGCTACTTCTAATTTGCAGATGCAAATTTCTTTTTCTTTTGTTATTAATTGAAAATCTTAAACCATTGAGAACTTGTTTGGTAATTTAATGAGCATTGCGGTTTCAAAACCATTTAATGCCTGACAGTTAATTAGCACAAAATAAATTTGGGTAAAAAGACATATGTACCGAACAATGTACCGACTTTTCTCTTGTGAGTTCTGATTTCTGAATGAACTTCAAACGGTAATTCAGCTTTAATTTTGTATAGTGGTTATACAAAAGGTGCCACAGAAGAACTGTCGTTAAGTAATGAACATCTGCTATCTCTCCAGTTCGACGCCGCTGCTAATTTTGGCGCCAAAATTTCTCTGGTTCGGTTCCTCTCCAATGCGGTATGAATGTGCGAGCTTCTACTGTAAATCCTGAACCGCTCATTACATACTAAGATATCTGATTAATTTTAACAGTTATCTTCAAATTTAGGAAAAATAAAACAAAAAAAGTTCGTTTATAATATATGAGATATTTAGACATCTGATTCAAAATGCACGGTTCTGATCAGCATATATTGGAGCAATGATACAGTAGCAATTGGAGAGAATCCAAAGGGTCGCGGTCTTACCGAGAGACTTGGCGCCAAATTCCTTGACCGTTGAACAACAATACATGTGATTTGACTCAGAGAGCTAGACGGGTAGACCCCACCGTCTGTAGAAAATTAGTAGTATCAGAGAGCCGACTTTCCTTTTATGCATTTTAGCACCTCTCAAATTTAACGGAATTTAACGGACGTCCATTGACAAAGCAGTTTGACTTCATGCAGCGCACCGACTATAGAATCGAAACAACGTTAACTTACATATAGTTATTGAATATTGTACTGCATCAAGACAAAACTGCTCTGTTAAAATCTTTACCACATATCCATTGGAGAAAAGATAGAAAAAAAATTATTTATTAAACCCATCCTTCAAATAAAGTTACCAACCTAACCCTCATCTTTGCTAGCTGATATTAAGGATTATGAAATATTTTCTTATATTTTTTTTCATTATTGTGCAATTGATGAGGGAAGCATGAATGCAATAGTGTATGGGTACCCTGGAAACATGGAATTAGATATATTTGTGTTTTGTATCTACTTTTGATTGACACACCAAATCAATGCCTGTACTAGCATTACATTAGTGGGCCCAGGAATTCAGAAATTAAGTGCCTTTTATCCAAAATAATTGGGGTTACATCAGTGATTTAATAAATTAAAAGTTGCCCAAAAGAATCATTATCTGTCTATGTACTTCTCTTTTGGAAGTATTGCTTTTATTTTTCTAAAGTACTAATAATATATTAAAATTTTATTTTCACTTGTAAAGTACTAATAATACAGTGTAATGCTTTTTAATCAGTTTTGACGTATAGTTATATATTTAATTTTTGTATTCTTTAATATATTAAATTAAAAAAAAACTCAAAAGGGAGGAAATTTTATTTTACAAAAATAGACTTTAATAAATTTAATGCAATTTAATTAATGAAGAAGGAATTTACTAATTTTAAAACCATTTTCATGAGTCTATACACTGTAATAGCAAACAAAAATATAAAATTTTGACCAATAATAATATATTTTAAAATTTCAAAAATCTCCAAAGTGCGGAAAATTTTATTGTAGAAATTAGACTTTTATAAATTTGATGCAATTTAAGTAATTAATGAATTTGCCTTGCATCCATTACGCAATTTATAAAACATTTTCATAATTCTACGGTATATTATACATATGGGAACATGGGCCCCAATGGAATGTATACTTTTGCAAAATCACATATACCAGATTAAAAAATTGCACCAGGGACTGGTCCATGCAATTATTTTAATTATATAATTTTGGACTGATGCTACAATTACATCCATCTCTTTCAAAGTACTTGTAGCCCATAACACCTGCCCCATTATAAAATGTCTCTAGTTGAAGCATCTCTAAGAGAAAGCTTCATTAAATGAAGGTATATATATAAAATGTAGAACACACAGAAGACTACGTATATAAATAGTCCTTGTGTATAAAATATATAGTTCGTGCACACGACTCGGTAATAATGTAATTAATCCACGGTGAAACTTCATTTTTTTTTTAACAGATAGAGCCTTATTTCATGTACCGAATTTTTATTAATACCATTTAAAAAAAAAAAAACCAATGAAATTGAGAAATTCGAAAAATACTAGGGCCTCCAAGTCAATCTGCGGCCCCTTAAAAACATAAATATCAATATATTACAGTGCATTTTTGAGTTTTTGGGGAGCCTCAACGTCAATCTGCGCCCCCAAAGAATGGAGCCGCAGATTGACTTGGAGGCTCTAGTATTTTTTGAATTACTTATAATTTGTGGGTGTTTTTTTACATTGGTATTAATAAAATTTTTGGTTTTCTGCATGTCCTTAAACAATTAAGAGTTGCTAAACACAGGTCCGGATTTAAAATTCATGCATAATTTTCATTTATTAAAATTTTATAATGCACAACTATTATTAAATGAAGCATTTGGTTAATTAACACAAAAAATATATCTTGCCGAATAATATTTTTATCAAGTGCAGCTCTCGCTACAGTAAATTTAAATTAAAATCTGTATGGAGTTCACACTTAATGAAAATTCGAGAAATAATTTTGTTCCTCTGAGAAAATTCATTTAAATGTAAATTATATGAATTCTGTAATATTATTTAAATGTGAATTATATATAAATTAAAATTTTAGATATAATTGCTTGAAGAATCGCAGTACCTCTCATATTTTCATTTACATGCATCAATTCTATATAAATTTAAATTTCCATAAAATTCACACTTAATAAAAATTCGAGAAATAATTTTTCTCGTCCATCAACTTAATTTATTGTACCTCGTGTGAATTATATAAGAATTAAGATTCTGTGCGAGATTTATTACACTTACAAATAAAGGCGGAGCTAGACTTTCAAACTATGAGTGTCAAACACATATGGATGTCAATCATATAAAATTTGTCTTCAGAGAATGGGGAGTCAATTTTATAATATAATGACATTTTACTCTAAATTATATAGAAAATCATATATAAATTAAAAAAAAATGAGAGTCAATTGACCCCATACTATCAATGTAAATCCGCATATGCTTACAAAGAGATGACACAACTCAATAAACTTAGTGTATGTGATAGAGTCATGTCCTAAAAGTTCCATAAAATCATTATGAGCTAAACACCAAGTTCAGATAACAGGTTTATTCGGAACGACCGTACAAGACCTGAACCACCGGCCTGCGGGACAAACCCACGCGGGACGTCTGTACGAGACCCGAACCAACTTACCGGCATGTGGGACAAGCCCACTCGGGATGTCCGTACGAGACCCGAACCGACTTACCGGTCTGCGAGTTAAGCCCATGCGAGACGTCCATACGAGATCATAACTGACCTATAGGCCTATAAATACCTCCGAGTTCACTGAGCTCGGAGTTCACAATTAAGGAATAGACGGTACATAGAGGATATAATCATGTACCTATCAAATCCGCACTCAATTTCACCCAAACACGTATTAAATACACACCTAACTCGCACGGACTAACCTCTCTCGAGTTAGAACGTGCTTAGATACATTGCGACTTAATCTCTCTCCGGAGATAGGATGTATTTTCAATTGACAACTTTAACGAGACATGAATGGCATTTAATGGTCGACTATGTATGGTTGGTGATTGCAGGACTAAAATTTACTTCCGTAAACAAAAACAAAAGCAAAAAAACATTATTCAAAAGTATATATTTCTTAGATAATATGTTTTGGTGGCGAAGATACCTTCATTTTTGTTACACGTGAAATTGGTCTCTTTCTACATCTTTTTTGTGCGCTTTTTATAGACATGGACAAGTAAGTGTAATATATCATGATTAGTGGTTATAAAATTTATAATTAATTTTCATCGTAAAAGTCTTAATAATCTGTACTCGCCGGATCATAGTACTTACAAATAATAATAATAATAATAAAAATACGTATATTTTGGTTCGTTTTATGTAACATTTCGCAAAATACGTATATGGAATTAAAAATTGAAAATAATATACGAAATACATGCATATGTTTTTAGTAAAATAAATTACATTTTTGTGTGAAATATATCATTTCATTAAGCAGAACATGATAATTAAGTTGCTATGTCGAAATATATATTGTTAATTTTAAATTTTAAATATTCGAATATTCGAAAGTTAGACAAATTAATAGATACAATAGAGGATTAAACACCTATTAATAATTATAACCTTCTTATTAGTATTTGGACTAATTTTCAAAGCTTGAAAATATGAAGGTTGAATCTATGAAAGTGCAAACTTTAAAAGAAAAAAATAACGAGATCTGTACTGGATGCTTCACCGTTAATTCCCTTAAGGGCCTTCTCCCTCTTCCATACGTGAAAGGAAAAATAAGGAACAAACATAAAACCAAAGGAAATCGAAAAAGAAAAGAAAAATAAGAAGAAGAGAAAAACAGAGAGGCTTTCCTCTCTCTTGATAATCTTGTCATGAAATTTCTATAATAGGTGTGCTTTTTCTCTCTTAGCGTATCTAGAATGATTGTTGGCATACTTACGGAGGAAAATGACGAGATGAATATTAAAAAAGAACGGATTCCTAGTGACCTCATCTATTGCCCTACAATATCAGATGCGGGGTTATTGAATTAGTGTGGGATTCATGTTAGGAATTAAATCGTAACTCGCTGTGCATTTTGAATATTTGATTGACTGCATTGATTGAACTCTTGCATCATATGCATAGCCCAATACAATTAAAATTGAATTACAAGTTAGTCTGTTGACTGTCATGTAGATATTGTTTATCGATTGGTTGATTCTTATTGCAAATGATTGATTGAGACCACAGCGATTGAATTGATTGAATATTGAATACTGTAATCATTGAACCTCCATACAGTGGAGAAAAAGAATTAATATATTGTAAAGTTTAGTTAGCTACTGGACTTTACTCCAGGACCATTATGCGCATATGGTGAATGGCCCCAACTGAAACCAGTACTGGTTGGGTAGGTGATATTGAATAAATGTGAATTGTGACTATAAGACTAATGAACTGTTGTAACTGTCTTATCAATGATTTTCTTTTCGATAACGACAATATTGTAATATTGTTTCGTATTAAATTTTTTTTATAAACCATAATTAATTTTTTTTACAAAACTGACATGATTACTTTTTTTTAAAAAATCATAAGAACCGAAATGTCATTTTGGAGGGTGAGCAAAAAGAATGGTCCCCTTTTTGGATTTTCTGTGGTACTGGTTTCACAAGTTTTCATATGATCCGCCACAGAAAATCCGAAAAGAGGACCGGACCGAAATGTTCCGAAATAAAAAAATGACATTTCGGTTCTTATGATTTTTGTAAAAAAAAAAATAATCATGTTGGTTTCGTAAAAATATTTTTTTAATTATGGTTTATAAAAAAAATTCTATAAATATCACATTATGGACAATGCTTTAAGTTAATGCTTTGACTTGTAATTTATGATGCTCTAACTTATAATTATAATTACCAATTAAAATTCAACAAATTTATTTCAATTTTAATCTTAAATTTAATCCGAATTACATATCAAACATCCAGAGGGAGGCAAAAAAAATTTCAGGGAGGCAAAGTCGGTCAGGACCGATAGATCTCCACTAAAACTCAAAATCCAGAGGGGACAACATCTCCACTAAAACTCAAAATTCAGGCGGAGCAGCTGCCTCCATGTGGGTCCGCCCCTGCATTTGGTACTTGAGTTTTAGGTTAAGTAATTTATTATTGAAAGGTGCACCATGGTATATATATACTTAAAACTTATTTATATTGCATTTTAACATGTAGGTACTTTATTCATGATCCTCGCAACTATCAAGTAAAAGGTGGCCGTTGAATAATATACACATAATTTTCTACATAATTTTTTCATCTTTGTACGGGAGATCAATTATTCAATTACAATTATTCGGAACTTGGATGAGAACCTTAATGAATATTTAAAGATCAAGCTACACATTTTTATTTAAAAAAAAAATAGTACTTGAGTGGCAATGTATGAATCTCTATCTCAAATATGAAGATCCGATCCCTAATTTTTTTTCATTCAATAATTAAAATTATTTCAATTTTAATGCATTCTTCTTTGAACTAAAATAAAACTTATTAGTTTCATAAGGACTGTCCATTATTTCGAACTTTCAACATAAGCAATGATCATAACTAGACAATTAATATATATATATATATATATATATTTTTTTTTGGGTAAGCAGCATGGATCAATAACAAAAAAAAAAAAAAGGTTTGGAGGTCCCTGACGACTTGGTACCAGTCCTGTAAAGTTAAAATTGTTAGTGGTTCGGATCTGATTGTTGTATTTTTATTATTTAGTTTGTATTTTATGTCTCACATTGATCGTTTTATTATTAAGATCGTTGGCTTTATTTTTCATATTGATTGTGTTGTTATTATTCATTTTGATTCATATCGCTCGTTTAGTTTAGAAGATATATAGGCCCAAACGCATAGAGGATATTTAAGGGACACACATTCGGAGATGTAAATAACTAAATACCATTATACTTCAATTTTTTTTTTAAACCATGCGGTTACCTTGAAATAGTTTGAGCTCCTGATACTTTGGCACTGTACAATAAGCCTTTTTAATCATCACAGACTTGTATAATGGCAAATTGTAATTACTATATATCTCATCCATCAAACAAGGAGAAGAAAAAATAATAATTTATTTGACAATTAAATAAGAATCCTTTGTTATTTTATAATAGAGACCACACAAATACTCTAAAATATTATCAAACTAATCTATATGTAACAATTAAGTCTAGTTAATTGGTCACTTATCAACTTACTCTATTAAAAAGCTTTAGCAATATTGTCTATTCTTGATTTTTTTTTTTTTTTTTGAATAAAGTGGGGAGTGCCCACCTATTTCATATAGAAACTAATAGTTCATACAAAAACAATGGTGTGATAACTATTTGTAATTAAAGAATTAAAACAACAACTAAAGAATACTACTCCATTAGAGATCTTAAGGATCACTAAGGTATCTAATCTGCATAGCAGTAAGGGATAACATAATACCTAGCAAGAGTACACAAAATATCCAAACAACAAGAAGTACAATTTTAATAATTACAAGTAGAACAAGCACGGCTCTCAGAGGAAGAAGTAAAGGACTCATAACCGGAAACGAATCTGTTGAAATTCTCACTGGTGAACAGTGTTCCTGAAATCTCTGTTTTTCTGAATCCAGCCGCCAAGCTACTTTTAGATGCGTGCAAAGAAAAATCAACTGTTTCGAGATACGTGCAGAGAAAAAGTTGAATGACTGGATTCGGAATTTCAAGAACACTGTTCACGAATGATGGATTTCAGCATATTTCAATTCCTCATAACCAACAAACTCAAAATCAGAAGATAAGGTAACAATGGCAGCATCCGGATCTTCAATATATGCCAGGTCTCTGAGATTATCAAAGCGATCAGATTCTTCTGAATCAAGTATTGGGTCTTCCTCTGAATCCAACTGGTAACTTCCCCTTTCCTGAGTACTTGAAGCTGATAGGTACAACAAGCTGTCTGCCTGATCCAAAAAAGTTATGGGCATGATTAATATTAATTTTAAAAAAATATCATCATTTTTAATCTTACACCAGTAAGAAGCAAGGGCAATGATAGATCTGCCAATACTTTTAAGAGAGAATAGTACAGTTATTAAAACAAATCCTATTTCTGATTAACCAAACAATTCACAAAGTTGCAGCTCTGACTAACTCTACTAACAGTGTATCCTAAAAAAGAAATACAAGAATCTAAGAACCAAAGATCTAAAAGGGGTTCAAAGTCATATATAAATCCATTATAATTAGCAATCCAAGACCATATAGAGGAAATAAAATAATAAGTTACAAAAAAATTATAAGTAGTTTCTGGTAAACACCACAGAGGAAATATCTCCTTGCCATCCTCTTTTTACTATTGTTGATTGTTATATAAGCATGAGATAAAAATTAATCTATTCGTTCACCAATATTGCGGTGACTGGATTTTATTCTTAAGAGCACTTTTTAACAAATTATCTTTGTGTTTATGTATTATTTCAAGAACTTAAGAAGGTACAATCAATGATGTGAGCTTAATTATTAACTAAACAAGCATGCGTTTAAGCTCATTAATTCAATTGCTATTTACTAGATTAATTAATTAGTATTTTTTTTTTTTTTTTGCTTATATATATGTGACAAAAGATGTGCACGAATCATATGATTTTTTTGAAGGTGCCAAAGGGTGAATACAAATGTCCAACGTGGCAAAAGCCTGATTAGTAGAAACCAAAAATAAACTTTTGTTGCTTAGTATGAGAAGAACATCTAGGGTTTGATGCTACGTTGACTATGCCTTAATTGAAGCACCTCTTAGGGACTCCCAACAATTTAATGGACCACATTTTAATATGAGAATTATTGACACAAGTGTCCATTAAAAACCAAAAAATAAAATTATATTTAAAATATTTAAATAACTCCACCTCACTATTTTTTCTCAAATTTAAGTCAAGACTAAAGTCATGTAATTGCTTTTTTTTTTTTTAATATTTTGATTTTCATTAGTTGATTAGTCAAGATGTTCCCCTCCTTTAATTGAGACTTTCAAGGTGTAAATTTATATAATTTACAACATCCAAAATAAGAAAAATATATATTCAATAAAAAGTTAAATTTAAAAATAAAATCATCCCTGTAGAATAGTGTAATCAACAAATTCAAGGCACAGAATATTTTTTTTCACATACTAATTAAGGACTTGTACAATGGACATAACATGATACTAGAAAATATCTGCATATAAATACATATTTTTTATTAAATTAAGAATTTACTTGCATCTTTGACATATCAAGTATAAATATTTTTTAAGACAGAAATAAAAACACAGGAGGTGTATATTATTCATAGGTGGAGTATTAATATATCTATAGGACTTGAGTAAACTTTGAAAAAACCACTCATCTCCTCCTCTTTATTAAGAAAAAATAAATACAAACACATATTTCATAGATTAATGGAAAACTGACCAGCTTGTCGTACTATAAACATGATAACTGTCACGTAGTTAACAGATAGAAAAAAACATATTTTGTAATAAAAAGATGGCGGAAATTCAAACTTAAGAACTCTAACTTCTATACTATATAATTAAACTTGTTATTCAAAAATTTCTTTACATACATGATCTAATTTTTATATACTCCAATCGTACTCCAACATTTTTATCTTCGATTTCAAAGTCTAAACAAAAGTTCTGAACCGCTCAACAGGATATCCACGTTCAAATGTGCTTAGAGATCAAATTTTATATTTTTTTGAAAATTTTTAACTATTTTTTAAAGTAGGTACAAAATAAATGTTTTTCAGGAACTTATTAACCATCTAAATATATAAAAATCATTGTTCATATGTTGAGGTACGATTGGGACATGGAAATGGAAGATAAAAATGTTGGGGTACGATTGAGGCATGAAGCAATAGGGCATTTGAGCACTTTTGCAAGCAGAAATTTTGGGTCTCAGGATTCACGCAGTTCATTGACAGTGCTTGGTACTAACTCAACTGTACTAGTAACAGGTACAAGAGCTAGGTACCAACTCAAGTCTCGCATTATCCCCAAAACATCATCAACCCGATTTAATGCTTGCTAAAGAAACACAAATCCCTCTATAATCTATTCATAAGCATCACAGTATAACATTTTGGCTTGTACATAAGCCATTTTTGTTACAACTATTCTGAACATAAAAACAAATAAAACATCACATCAGGCATCATCATCACAACAAGCAAGAAAAGTATCAGTTAGCCAAGGTCAAAGTCGATTTAATTTTTTGTTTCTATGCAGTAAAAATTTCCATTTGTACCAATTTGATGATTCATTTCTACTTATTAAGTTCCTTGAATTTCCATCAGTTTCTTAGTGCACAATTTGCCTAAAACATAAAGTTGGGAATATGAAATTTTGTCAGACCAATTTAAATACTTGACCAAGTTAGAAAGAAATAATACAATAATGTGAAATTTAAATTCTTGACAGGCTAAAAATACAAGAATATGAAATCTACTTATCAGTTTCCTTGAATATATAGAACTGGGCTAAAATTTTGACAGACAGAGAGAAGAGAGGGAAAGACCTACTTGGCTTATCCAACGGTTTGCACAAAAGAAAGAGGGTCACCGGCGGAAACAGAGTCAGCGAGATAGAGAGTCGGGTAGATACAACGGAGAGACACGAGAGCTGCTAGAGAGAAGATTGGAGAGGGAGTGGATCGGAAAGGCGAGGGCGAGGTCGTGCTTTAGAGGGTGGATGATTTCTTTTTCCTTCCAGGGAGGCGGAGGAGAAAGGCTTTTGGGAAGGGAAACATTGCACTGAGGAGAGGGATTGGATGTCTCCAGTGAATGGACGAGAATTTCGGCGACAAATTATTTAGATCTGAGATGCGATTTGCACGTTTCTTAAAGTAAATCCAACGTCTTAGAAACATTACTCTATAGCTCATCTATCTATTTATATATATATTAAAAAATCAAGTTAGTTGAATGAATCAATTTTTATATGCTTCATCTGTCCATGTCACCATAGTAATATTTGCGAGTAGTTGGAAAAATCACTCACAAATTATTTATTTTTAACATATTTCGAATGAATAAAAGAAATAAATTAAATTTTGGTTTTACAATTCATCTAGTGTTTACGACCTATTTAGAATTGAGACACCGTCGCCGTCGGTAGTGGGTTTACCGCCGTGAGCTTCCGAGCTTATTTGTCGAGCATTGTGCTGAGGAAGATCCTGATTATATGTGGTAGTTGTAATGCGGGTGTCTGTGTAATGGGTCATATGTGTATAAATTCATCCTCCAATATTTAGACAGTCCGGACTCTGGACAGATTTTTAAATATTTTATTAATGTGTTAACGAGACAGGAGCATTGCTTCTAAATGATGCATTTTGTTGGCTAATAATTTGTTTGATGACTCATTTAAAATGCTTTGGCTATTTCAAATTCTTGTCTTAATTTTATTGGAGATGACTCTTATTTTCTATTTATTAAGTAATTATGCCAAAATACAGTTAACAACATGGAACAAATATAAATTACATTCTCACCGAGAGGATAATATATTAATATATACAGACACACACCATACATTATTCAAAAACTAATAATGATCCGGTAAATAATGTCAAAAACGAGTAGAACTAGGGACAAGTATCATCTCCAATACTGTAAAAGATTCCCTTCACTTTACGGTTGGAGATTAACTCTCAGTTGCTTTGAGATTCGGTCTAACATAGGGGTAGTATTATTGGGCTTTGATATTCGTGCCAAGTTAAAAAAAACGGTCCTGATCCAATAATTGTAAAAGATTTCCTATTACGGTACCGGAGAGGATCTGAATTCATAGAACTAAGGTGTTCCTCAGTTCACCAAGTCCCTTTTGAACTCAACTCTAAAATCTATCGGATTGACTTCAAATGACGAATTGAAACTATTGAAATCCTACTACCTTACAAGTGATGCGTCAACATGCAAAAATTTTAAAATTTTAAATTAATTTTGTATATAGTTAAGTTGTCAAAAGGCGTCCAAAAAATGAATTCATTAAAATTAATTTATAAACCTTCTAATTTTGACCACTTTACTTTATACTAAATTAATTCGAAATTTTAAATTTTCACATGTAGACATATCACTCACAAGGTAGAAGGATTTCAACAGTTTAGATTCGTCGTTTGAAGCCAATTCAATATATTTTAGAGTTGAGTTCACAAAGAAGCTGGGTGAACTTAGAAACACCCTTAGTTCTACTCGTCTAAAACAAAGGATCCTTTATTTGAATGAAAAGATAATATTGATTATTTTTTTAATTCAGAAAAATATGCATGAAATACATTGATAATTTTTTTTTTAGTTTAGAGTTGATTTGTAACCTTATAAAAAAATATTCTCTCTAGTTGTATGAATATCATGAATATAGCGATTAAAAAAATGTTTTTAAAAATAAAAAAGGGCAAGAACCGTGTATTTTCATTGGGGATAAGAGGAGTTAGAGGTCAAGCCACTATTTATTAGTATACGCATTTCAAATGTGTGATATTTCATATTTAACTCGGTGAAGGGTAAATTTCGCTGGATGTCACTAAACTTTGTCATTTGTCACGAATTGATCACTCAAGTTTGATTTGTTCATTTTTAGTCACTAAACTTTGTCATTTGTCCCAATCAAATCAATCTATACTTTTCTGTCCAAAATGCTAAAGGAATATGCTCATTTTGTTAGTATTTTGGACAGTATATGCTAATTCCTTTAGTATTTTGAATGGAATGAGTATATTCCATTAATATTTTGGACGGAATGGAAATATTCCGTTAAGATTTTAGATGAAAAAATATATAATGATTTGATTGAGACAAATGACAAAGTTGAGTGACTAGAATGGAAAATTTACCCTTGATTTTAACTACTAACTCCAAAAAAAAAAAAAAATCTGTTTTTCAAAATTTTCAAATTTTCCTTGATTTAGAATCACATCATCTTGTCACTAATATTTTCAAAGCAATAAAGCAACCGCATTTAAAAAATAAGTGCTGAAACAATGAGATGAAATGTTCTGTGATAAATATAGATGTAAATGTCTCATCTTTATACCTGTCAGAAATACACATGGCAACAAAACTCAACTTCATGATAAACCTGAACCTTGTATACATATAAAAAATATACTATCAAGTACACTCGAAATTGACAAATACATAATTTTTTGGAGCAAACTGTGAGACCATTTCCCAAAGTCGGCTGAGTCATGCCACTCATGCTGAAGGCCTGAATATTATTTATTTATAATTTGCAAACTCAAAATGCATAAATATTAAATCTTCCTTTATAACAGCATTAAATGCTATCTTTGAAATGGGGCAGCATTAAATGTTAATCATCTACCACTTATTGCACACAGCCTAAACCCTAAACCCTACTATTTATCATAGTATTACATTATAGTTAGGCTTATAAACAATTGAATTAAAAATCGGTTAGGCTTAATTGAATATAAAATTTTCTACATTAAAAGCACATTGAGGTTATGTTTATAATATTATGACTTACATATGTTGTAACTTGCAGAATGGTGCGATCCAAACAATTTTTTTTTTTTTTTTTTGCATTCGAAATATGCTAATAGAAGGCTTTATATATGCATATGGTTAATTATAAATGACTCTTCCAAATTTCCTAACAGAGGTTTAAATATTTATTTTGGAGATTTTGTATATCCACTATTTTTAAAATTGTATAATTTATAGAAATGGTCCTTAACGTGTCACTCTTTTATCATTTTAATTCTTAAAGTTTGAGATGTATCAATTTGAATGTGAATATCATGGTTCTAAATAGCTAGCTATAGCAGCGCTATAGCTACGCTATAGCTTTTTTGGACCATAAAAGCTAAGCTATGAAATAAAGGTGCGCTAATTCAGCTACGACCGCTATAGCTGTAATAGCTGACCGCTATTACCGCTATGCGCTATGCGCTATTGCTACCGCTATGCTACATGAGTTTTTTTTTTGCGATTTACATGAGATTTTGTTCTTATTTATGATGCTACATGGTCTGCTATGATAAGTATTCTAAACCAAACTATGTGCTTATGTTCCTATTTGTGATTTAGTCTCTCATTCTATATCAGAAAATATTCAAATATTAATTCTTTCTTTTGCTTGCTCTTTGTCTAATATTCACTTGTAAAATTATTGCCGTTCGTTTCAATTGAAAGCTAATTTTGATTATTATAATATACAAAATGTTCAAATAAGTATACTTACTTCATTTCACTTGTAAAATTAATTGCTCTTTGTCTATTTTAATATGTAATACTATCAAGTATGAACTATTAAATAATGTTACTTTGTAGATCTTTTTTTTTTCTTCTTATTTGCATGATTGAAAAAAGTATAGACTTAGATTAGTTATCATTTGATTGCTACCCCAATTCTCTAATATTGATCATGTTGATAATTAGTAGAAATATAGAATATAAATTTTGAAACGAAAAAAACGCTATGTATGATAGCTTCCGCTATAGCTACGCTATTCGCAATAGCTTTTTTTTTTGTCTCCCCGCTATTCCGCTATAATCGCTATTTAGAACCTTGGTGAATATGAATGTGAATATTATTTTTAGTAATTTATAATGCCACAAGCATTAATGCTATTATCAATTAAATTAATTTTAGATGTCATGAATAATATTACTTCGGCATTATTTACATCATTTGGCTACTACATATGTATCAATTTTAATGTTAATAAGAACACTATGTTGGAAGAAAATGTCATTGTTTCAATAAATATGAAATATATGATCAAATTTGGTAGAAATTAAAAACTTTAAAGACAAAAAGTTGATAAAGGAGTGATTTTAAGTAGGGGTGGCAACGAGCTGCCAAAGAGCAAGCTAGACCTCACTTGTAATCAGCTTGTTTGCGGATCAAGCTGAGCGAGTGAGTTTGGATTTTAGGTTCCGAGCTGAAACTGCTGCTCAAGACTGACCCGTGGCTTGTCCGAGCTGACTCATTACCAACTTGACAGATTTATAAAATTGTATATTTTCTTTCCTACTATATAAATTTTCAGAGCACATCTTATAAATTATGGCTAAAACAAAATAACATTTATATGACTAATTACTGAGGAATACTCTTAATTCAAGTGTAACTAAGCAAATCAACTACTATAAATTAAGTTTGCAGCTAAATTCATACATACAAAAATATCAAATTCCTAAATTCAAACATAGTTCACATAATAAATTCATGCATACCAAATCAAACAAATTCATACAAATTAACTTTGTTGCTTATAATTAATTCACACATATTCCATACAAAATTACCAATCAACTTAAGCACAGTCCAAAGTGCAATTACCATAACACTGGCTGTAACATCCATAAACCATAGTATCCCCAACTTGAAGTGAATGGATATGATTAAACTATTAAACTACGTATATTAAATAGCTCGTTAATGACCGAGCTGGCTTGTGCCGAGCCAAGCCAAACTCAAACTCATTAATTCTGGCTCGAGTCTGTGGCGAGCGAGCTAATATTAGCTCGGTCCACTATTGAATGAGTTGTTACTAATCGAGTCACGGGCTAATACTAAGCGGGCCACGAGTCACGAGCTTTTTTGCCAACTCTAATTTTAGGAACCACTTGTATAAGTTAAGTACTCTTCAAATTATTTAGTTAAAGGTCTTGTAGCGCTTATATGATCACACTTTGTGGTGCTATTTAGGATTGAACCGGAGATTCTAAACACAATGTAAATAATTGACTTAAAAAATTTAAATCATGGCAAGTCTTGCATCTCACAGAGCCTCCGTCATGTTTGCACAATATTTCTTGTGCCAATCATAAGAAACCCCAGTAATTAATGCAGATGATACCTGGAGAAGAGAGTGGCTTGTGGAAGAGTAGACCCAATTACATCAATGTCAATACATGCATTATTGATTGGGTACAATGTTACTTCTTACCTATCTGTCCCTTAATTTTACCCAATCAAACAAGTGGATGCCAAAATCATAATAAATTTGATTCAACCCATGATCAAGCCAGATTCCTATGATATTTATTAGCAACTCTAGGTTATTGATACCTTGATTTCATAAAGGACCTGATTGCAAAAAAATATATAAGAAATATCTTCAAAGTTTTTTTTTTATTTGATTTAATAGTATATTTGTACATCCAAAGGAAAGAATTGCACCATTTTTCTAAAATGAGCATGTTGTACATTTTGTTGTTGTTGGCTCATTTTGTTTAATTTAAATAATGTTATATATATACTTATAAATTGCAGAAAAAACATAAATTTTTCTCAATTGTTAATTTTACTAATGTCACATTCGAGTAGTTATAAATATACTTTTTGCATGGATTGATGCTTGATGCGTATTGAATTTGTAGTTACTTGTGTTACGCTTATATTTATATATCTTTTTTCAGAATGAAATATAAAATATAATGAGGATAAAAGAGCATAAATAATATCTCATCTTAATGATTTTTTTCAAAATATACTTCTATTTTTATGCTTTTTCGTAAAAAATAATAAAATTATGTCCCACACAAATTTTTATCTCTCCCTATAAAAATACTCGCCTCCGAACCTGATGACAAGTGTGCATCGGTAAGTCACCTAGAGATGAAATTACCTGAGATGATCAAACTTTGTAAATATTAATCAGAAGAAAATTTGACATGTAAATGCTGATCAGCTTGTAAAGTAACTGAATTTATTAGTTTAAAACTTTAAATTCATTATTTATAGCCAATATAACAGTTGAATTATTTAGATAATCTTAAACTTACTTAGCTTTGGTCGGAATAACATAATGTATTTTTTTGTCTCAATTTTTCCCATAAAGAACATAATATTTCATATAGTGTCAACTTGTAACCACCTTTGCTGACACAGCTCCAACATGATAAATTGATAATCTAATTACCTTTTTCCTTAAGTTGGTATTAAGAAAATGTTTAACAGATATTTACAAACTCATGTACACGAGGGGAGCGCATGTGTACAAATATTCAACGCAAACACAATCTCTAATTTACAAATTAAAATGTAAAAGATTGCTCGAGACAGGAAATGTTATAAAAATTAAAAACAATTCGACACAATCTCGCCAAAACCAAACACGACAACGGATAGAACGGGAAGCTGTTCGGTTGACCGGTTTAACCGGTCACCAAGCCGACCCCACGGTTTTTGCACAACCTCTCCACTTCTGATTTTCCACGTGACGACCGTTGGATGGTTTGACCGTTGACCAACTGTGCATGATATGCACACGTGGCGGTCATCTACGGTTCAGCAACGGGTGCGCCGCATGTGGTGTGGACGTGGCGTACGGATTCCGATGCGGCTGTAGTGATTCTTGGCGGGACCAATGTATTTTAAATTTTGTTTATCAGACAAAACAATTACAATAACCCTGTAATTAATTATTAAAAATTTGTTATAGAGTACCAAATTAGTTAATGGATTTAAACCCGATTCGATATTTTTGCCTCTCCGAATGAAAATCCTAAATCCACACCCGACCAAATATCTACACTCTACTAAGTACAAACAAACCAAGCCTTCTAGTTAGTACTCATATCATAATTAGTAGCAACTAGCAATTCCCTTTCTTTATTCGTTACAACTCATTATTTTATACAAATAAATAAATTTAATCACAAAACCGTTGGATCTTAATCTAACGGTGTAAATCAACCGTTGCCAAAAGTTTTCGCCTTTATATAGCAAGTGGCATGTCCTCAATGCTCTAACCAGGTCCCAATTATGGTATTATTTGGATAGTTGCCTGATTTGGTCCCCACAATCACTCACCGTCCGATTTATCTCATGATAAAGGAAGGGAGCATCAGAACCGTCGGATGGTAAAAGCCCAATCCTTTGTCAGATATTTGCTGTCAGTGCGAATTATCATTGGATTTTAACTTGTTGTTTGAAGGGGATCTCCTGTGGCCAAATAGGAACCGTAAACTGTGTAGTTTTTTGTTTCACTGGCATTGTGTAGATAGGATGTGTATTAAATAAATTATTAAATTAGCAACATGGTTTTGACAAATGAGTACTAGATTATGTGCTCAATTTTCTTATAATTTAAACCCAATTGTTTTTTAAAATCCAAGGTTAAATATCAAACAAAAAAAAAATGTTCAACAGTGCAAGCTTGAACTGTGTTTATTTTTATTGGCAACTATTAGATCATTAAATTATATACAACAAATTAATATTAAAATGAAAGCAAGCTTGCAACTGTACTATGTGCCCAATAAGTTGGGAAACAAATCATTATGAAAAATATAAAAAAAAAAAGTTGTAAAACATTTGACTAAACCAGCCTGAGACTGTATTTTTTCTTATTTTTTATATTAGTTTTAATAATCTGATTAAATAAATTGCACAAATGGAGACCTGGAAATTGGTACGGGGAATTCAGCAACTGGGGTTGTGTGGCTCCAAAATCAGTGTCAAGATACCGGACCCGGTATGATTTGGTCCTCTCCAAAGGATGCTATCAGGTTGATCCTTTGCAAAAAAAATGTTATGGGTACCCCCAACAATTTACCTAGAAAAAGGAGAGAGCACAAATTAAGTGGCCTTCATCCCAAATTGTTTTCACCTAGGCCGCTCTAGTATTCTGCGGCCCCAAACACTGGGGTCTGCACAACGCCGATGCAGCCCCAGTCAGAGAGCCGCACAATGCCCCTACGGTCCATATTTTTTTCTTTTGATTTTTTTGTAAATGCACAAATTCCAAAGCTTTAAAACTCATAACACTATGCGGCATTCCAAATTTCAATGCTTTAAAATCCAAGGCTTAAAAAAAATGAATAGGGCCGCAGGGGCATTGTGCGGTTCTCTGACTGGGGCTTATCGGCATTGTGCGGACCTCAGTGTTTGGAGCCGCAGAATGCCAGAGTAGCCTGAGTAGAAGTCAAATAATTCTCCCAAAACTTGAGTGTTTTGATTTATTTATTTTAATATTATGGTAGAAATGAAAATTTCGGCGCCTTCAGATGAAATAATATGGATTATGATATTTAAGTAAAATAGTAACCATGCAATAACTGCTTTAGTATGATTTTTTGAATTTCATGTACAGTGCAAATACATTTTCTGTTGCCTTTTGAATTAAATTTTAAAGGGAGCATTTGAACAAATAAAGGGAACAACATTCTCTATGACGGGATACGCACAAAATTAAAAGATAATATATGGATATAAATTATCATTCAATATGATGGAGTCATGAAGGAATAATAATTATTTATTCTTACAACTGTTAATTTATTTAACGAACATTTTCACAAATTTATTTAATTTTGTTTTCACTTCAATCCCAGAGGCAAATGGTTCATTAGTTCATTGTCACAGTATCTATTCTGAAAAGGGCCCAGGGACAACTAGGAATAGTTAGATAACGATTGTTATGCTAACGAATTTGTTCATTACAAAAACACCCTTCATTCTTAGAAAGTAAATATCAAAGCTGATATATAGAGAGAGATAGAAAAAACGACAATTGGGTATCTTGTACATGTCAGCGCAAGTGGTGGGCGTTCGATTGCTCTCAATTTTGTTAGACAGGACAAATCCATTTATGATATGCCTTTATAAAGATACTTGTTATCATCCATAACATAATAATTGTATATATATAGTCAGATATTGACAATCTTATTTACTTGTAATCAATGACAAAAGTACTAATAATAATAAAAAATATAGTTTCTGCTTGTTTATTCACTTTTTAGTTTTGAAATTTTATAACCAATTTATGTGTACATACATGGGTGCTTTAAACAAATAAACTATTTGTGTTAGGTAATCATAATTATTAAAATATATTTTATTATTATCATACTAATACTAATTGTGAGTGTTTTTTTATATTTTTTTGTTACTTTTATAAACCTAGCATAGAAGTACTTCTGAAAATGATACAGCTGTACAAATTGTTCTCTCTGTTTTTGGTACAACAGAATTAATCATTCCCATGATCCCATCATATCTTGCTACATTCGAGATGACATAACTGAGAAATACTGCAGGCATCCCCTATTCCATTGTACTGGAGAAGATAACAGCATGTGAATTTGAAGTTGGAAAATCAAGGTAGCCGTACCAAAACCAGCGGTAAAAAGAATAACAGCGGGGCCCAGACAACTGTGAAAGATAAAAATAAATTAAAATTAACGGTGGTGGCAGGCATTGGGAGTGGAGTAAAACAGCTATGGTTGGGTAATAAACGCATTTGGGAATTTCTTAGAATTTACCACAGTAAATAATTAAAATTATCTGTGCAGAGCGGTGCAGGTGGGGATCCACATGGTAACAGTGGACCCGTCCCAACTAAGATCTGACCCGGCACGGCACGCTTAGCAAAATCTTTTTTCATGTTCCTCTACAAATTATAGCGCAGGTTATTAATATATCACAACGAGAGCAGCTTGGGTCCGATGCCCATCGGACATAAAGTGAGTTTGATGGGCTCGATGACCGTCCGATCTGCTTCAAGATTCACGCCAGAACTTTCGCGTATGCTTCAATATTAGTGTGCACGAATTTTGAAACATATCGGACGGTCATCGAGCCCATCGAACTCACTTTGGGTCCGATGGGCATTGGACCCAAAGTGAGTTCTATCACAACAGATAACCGTGCAGGGCAATTAGGCACAGAAAAGCCGGCAAGAGATGTTTTTACCGTTAATCCTTGATTCAACAGTTCAGATTTGATCGGAGGTTTGGAATGATGTACATTCGGCTGTACAGGATCAAACACAGTAGAAGGTGTTATCTTCGTGTGTTCTATCTAATAAGCATCTCATAGGCGCTTCTGACTTGAAAATATGAGTTCTGACTTCTGAGGAGGTTACTAGTAGATCAGTTTTACTGTGCCGCTATTTATGTAGCGAACTGTGTAAATAGTATTTTCTCCTTGACTAACTTCTGTCGATCTGCTGGGGGCCATTGATCGAAGAAGTATATATTGTAAAGATTCGAAATAACGCACAGCTCTCTTAATTTTAATGCTAATAATTAGGCACATTTGAGCAATTTGAGCAATCCGCTATTTATCTATCGGATTGTTCTCGGTAGCTTCTACTAAGTTTAAAAATAATAAAAAATCATTGTATTATGGCGATAAATTTAAAATTCAAAGCAGTTTCTAAATATTAGCTATAGATGCGCTATAGTCTTTTTGGATCTCAAAAGTTATAACGCTATTAACCATTTTTTTTTATAATAATTCTAAATAGCTAGCTATGATTGCGCTATAACTTTTTCGGACTTAAAAGCTATAGCGCTATAATCGCTATTTAGAATCTTGATTCAAAGCATTGAAATCAATGTGTTTACATACATAGTATTTAAAATTTAAAATTAATTTAGTATAAAATCTAGTGGTAAAAAAAAGTTTATAAGTTAATTTTAATGCATTTATTTTTTAAGCATATTTTGATTTTTGCTTTATACCAAGGTTATTTGAATATTAAAAAACTTAATATATAAATGTGTCATTCATGAAGTAAATCAATTTAACGAGTTGGATTCATAATTGAGTCATAGATTTTAGAGTTAAACTTACCAAAAGAAGGTCAGCTTAAGAACACACTAGTAGTGAGTCTGGCTAGTATGACATCAGTGTCATTTCAGTCCTATATAACACAAACTCCAAAATCTATCGAATCGACTTCAAACGGTGAATCCAAACCGTTCAAACCGATCTATGCATTTTACATACAAAATTTATAATTTTTCGAATTTATGTAGTATCAAGTCAAGTGGTCAAATGTGTGAGTTTTTAAGTTAATTTTAATGCATTCATTTTTCAATATTTTTGACCGCTTGATTTGATACTAAAATAACTAGAAAATATAAATATTTTGCATGTAAACGCATCACTAATAAAGTAAATTGGTTTGAACAGTTTGAATTAGTCGTTTGAAGTCTATCCAATCAATTTTGTATTTGATGTCATATGACACCGATGTCATACTAGCCGGACTCCCTAGTAGTACTTCTATTATATACATCTAAATTCCTCGGATTATATAATATTTGGCTTTATCTGACAATTATTTCTGTAAGGTATTTATGTGTTCTCCATGCATTTGTGCTAAATAGAAAACTCCTTTGTTAAATTTATCTCATTTTGGGAATTCTGGTATGCAATCATACATGGAAATTTTTTATCTATAGAAATTGTTAAATTGTGACGTACGGAAATAGAAATAGTACCTGGTTTTCAACAATTATAGAAAGATCTGACTCATTGAGTCCGATCCAAAAATTCGAATCGGACTTAATGGTCCAGATCCACTGTTATTTTCTTTTTGTTTTTTAAATTAAGTACTGATGAAAATCTGGAATATGGCTGCCACATAAAATCAGGTGAGAATTGGATCTGTCTCATTGGGTACGATCCAAGTTTGGTTTTTTTTAATTCCGCAAAAATAGTTGAAATGACCGAATTAAAAAAAAATTGGATCTGGCTCAATGAGTCCGATCCACTTCTGACTTGATTAAATGTGGCACCCATATTCTCCTTTTCTACCGTTTAAAAAAGAAAAGAAAAGAACAGTGGATTTGAACCATTGAGTCCGATCTGAATTTTTAAATCGGACTCAATGAGTCAGATCTTTCTATTTCCGTACGTCTCAATTTAATAATTTCTATAAATAAAAAATTTCCATCATACATTGTAAAGAATCAGCATAAAAAAATTTGTAATTTATTTCTGGTACCTTCAGTTTCTGTACAAGTTGTCAAGTACCCAGTACTGTACCAGTAGTAGGTATATCTAGAGAAATATACAAAAAATCGGATGTATATTTGTCTTGCATGGTGGAATTGCAATATTCTCTTGCCACATATTCCCTTGTTAGTTCAGCAAGCTAATTATTTTATATGTGGAGTCATAGATTTTGATAATATTACCCTTTAAATTACATGCTAGTCTTGGCCAGGTGCATAGCCTTCATTAGGATTAAATTTTCTTATAATAAGTAGTTGAGATGTTGGTGTTGTTGAAGAAAAAAAAAAGGTGCAAAGGTGTCCGTATATTAAGGTAAAAAATTTGCAAAAAAATTGTGAAATTTTTAATAGTGGATCAATTACCAGAAGCCAAATAATACATGGTACCATGCTACATTTAAAAAAATAATAATACATGCGTCTCCGAAATTTTTATTAATGCCATTTCAAAATAAATAAATAAACCAAAACACCACTGAAATTGGGAAACTCGAAAATACCAGGGCCTCAATGTCAATCTGCGGCTCCATTTTTGGGGACTGCAATTTGATGTTGCGGCCCTAAAAAAACTAAATATCAGTATATTACAGTACATTATGTGGTTTTTGATGGGCCTCAACGTCAATTTGTGGTCCCATTGGAATCGCAGATTGACGATGAGACCTTGGTATTTTTCGAATTCCCTGTAATTTGTGGTTTTTTATTTATTTATTTTTTTAACAGTGATATTAATAAAAATTTCGACATGCGTCTTGCTATTTTTGATCCTTTGTAGAGTAGATAAGAGTAGTAGCATCATGCTAATTTTTTTTAATACAAGCATGACAAGATTTTTTTTAATCTAATTAAATTTCCGTTGTAAAGAATTTTTAGTTCTCAGGTAACCAGTATAAACTGTTCACATCAAGTACTATATAATGTAAAATAAATTCAGCCATACCAATTTGAAATCTTCCATTTAGATAAATAGAAAAAAAAAAACTAAATTCAAGTTATTCCTATAAAATAAAAAAATAAAAAAACATTTTTGCTTTTCCTGAAAACTAAATTCAAGTTTTTATTTTTTAATATATTTTTCAAATGACAATTCTTTTCCTGAAAATGAAATGAGGAATAATGAATTAATTTTTTTTTCACTAAGTTGCACTAAAATTTATATTTGCATTTTTACTGAATCATTATTTTCCTAAAAGGACGAGTTATACAAAGGAAGTACTCAAAATGTTAAATGTTGAATGTTTTTTTTTTTTTCAATACATTCTTAAAATGAAATTTTTTTTAAGCATAAAAGAAGTAACAATATATTCAAATATTTTCAGTAACTTGCGTTGAATTCTATACTTGCATTTTTCATATAAAAGACATGATTTATTGTTGTTGATCGTATTAAAACATTGTTATTCTGGAATAATGCATTGTACAAAGGAACTACTTAAAATATTAACAGCTATTATTTTTCAATACTTTCTTAAAATGACAATTTTTGTAAGAATAAAACAAGAATCAATGTATTCAAATCATTTTAGTAACTTACATAGAATTTTATACTTTCATTTTTTATATAGAAGACATGACTTATTGACGATTGTACTAAATCGTTGTTATTCTAGAAGCAATAACTCATTGTACATATGTTTGGTTGAATTGAGAATAAACTATTTTTTAGAACAAGTTATTCGGAACAAGTTGTTCGGTTTTTGGTTGGGTTATAATAGCTAGAATAGGGAACCAAACTTGTTTGTCTTATTAGAACAAGTTATTCTCACTATAGCTAGAATATTGAAACTTGTTTGGTTGCAAAACAAGAATAGCTAGAATAGTCAAATCAAGAATAGTTGTTGTTTGTCTTATTTTGCAAAACAAGAATAACTAGAATAGTCAAATAAAAAATAACTTTTGTTTGTCTTATTAGAATAGCCAAATCTCAAAACTCTTAGAATAATCTATTCTAATAAGACAAAAAGTTTGAATTCCCATATTCTAGCTATTCTAACCAAACCAAACACCGAATAGGCTATTCCGAATAACCTAACTCCAAATTGGGTACGTTTGGATGAACTCTAGAATAATTACTGTTTAGAATAGTAAATAAGAATAGCTACTGTTTAAGAACGGTGCTAACTCAAGCTATTCGGAATAGTAAAAAAGTTGTTTGGATTGCATATTTGGAATAGAGTTTGAAGAGAATGAATAAAGTAATAATTTATGTGTTAGATTAAATATAATACAATATAATATTAATTTAAATATTAAATGTAATATAATATTATTTTAAATATTATATTAGTATTAAATAAAATATTATATTAAATATAATATAATATTAGTTTAAATATTAAATATAATATAATATTAGGTTAAATGTTAAATGTAATATAATATTAATTTAAATATTAGATTAGTATTAAATAAAATATTAGATTAAATGTAATATGATATTAGTTAAAATATTAAATGTAATATAATATTAGTTTAAATATTAAATGTAATATAATATTTGTTTAAATATTAAATGTAATATAATATTAATTTGATTATTAAATGTAATATAATATTATTTTAAATATTAGATTAGTATTAAATAAAATATTAGATTAAATGTAATATAATATTAGTTTAAATATTAAATGTAATATAATATTATTTTAAATATTAGATTAGTATTAAATATAATATTAGATTAAATGTAGTATAATATTAGTTTAAATATAATACAATATAATATTAATTTAATTATTAAATGTAATATAATATTATCTTAAATATTAGATTAGTAGTAAATAGAATAATATATTAAATATAATATAATATAATAGTAATTTAAATATTAAATGTAATATAATATTATTTTAAATAT
>JAJGRW010001299.1:137383-161256 GCA_025461045.1 Carex parvula | reverse complement strand
GCGCCGAAATTTTCATTTCTACCATAATATAAAAATAAATAAATCAAAACACTCAAGTTTTGGGAGAATTATTTGACTTCTACTCAGGCCACTCTGGCATTCTGCGGCTTCAAACACTGAAGTCCGGACAATGCCGATACAGCCCCAGTCAGGGAACCGCACAATGCCCCCTCGGCCCTATTCATTTTTTTTTAAGCCTTGGATTTTAAAGCTATGAAATTTGGAATGCCGCATGGTGTTATGAGTTTTAAAGCTTTGGAATTTGTGCACTTACAAAAAACCAAAAGAAAAAAATATGGACCGCAGGGGCATTGTGCGGCTCCCTGACTTGGGCCGCATCGGCGTTGTGCGGACTCTAGTGTTTGAGGCCGCAGAATATTAGAGCGGCCTAGGTGAAAACAATTTGGGATGAAGGCCACTTAATTTGTGCTCTCTCCTTTTTCTGGCTAAATTGTTGGGGGTACCCATAACATTTTTTTTGCAAAGGATCAACCTGATAGCATCCTTTGGAGAGGACCAAATCATACCAGGTCCGGTATCTTGACACTGATTTTGGAGCCACACAACCCCAGTTGCTGAATTCCCCGTACCAATTTCCAGGTCTCCATTTGTGCAATTTATTTAATCAGATTATTAAAATTAATATAAAAAATAAGAAAAAATACAGTCTCAGGCTGGTATAGTCAAATTTTTACAACTTTTTTTTTATATTTTTCAATAATGATTTGTTTCCCAACTTATTGAGCACATAGTACAGTTGCAAGCTTGCTTTCATTTTAATATTAATTTGTTGTATATAATTAATGATCTAATAGTTGCCAATAAAAATAAACACAGTTCAAGCTTGCACTGTTGAACATTTTTCTTTTTTGTTTGATATTCAACCTTGGATTTTCAAAAACAATTGGGTTTAAATTATAGGCAAATTAAGCACATAATCTAGTACTCATTTGTCAAAACCATGTTGCTAATTTAATAATTTATTTAATACACATCCTATTTACACAATGCCAGTGAAACAAAAAACTACACAGTTTACGGTTCCTATTTGGCCACAGGAGATCCCCTTCAAACAACAAGTTAAAATCCAATGATAATTCGCACTGACAGCAAATATCTGACAAAGGATTGGGCTTTTACCATCCGACGGTTCTGATGCTCCCTTCCTTTATCATGAGATAAATCGGACGGTGAGTGATTGTGGGGACCAAATCAGGCAACTATCCAAATAATACCATAATTGGGACCTGGTTAGAGCATTGAGGACATGCCACTTGCTATATAAAGGCGAAAACTTTTGGCAACGGTTGATTTACACCGTTAGATTAAGATCCAACGGTTTTGTGATTAAATTTATTTATTTGTATAAAATAATGAGTTGTAACGGATAAAGAAAGGGCACACCGAGACAAGGGAATTGCTAGTTGCTACTAATTATGATACTAGTACTAACTAGAAGGCTTGGTTTGTTTGTACTTTGTAGAGTGTAGATATTTGGTCGGGGGTGGATTTAAGATTTTTGTCGGAGGACAAAAAAATATTGAATCGGATTTAAATTTATTAACTAATTGAATACTCGATAAAAAAATAATGCTTTTACTTGCGTTTTCTAATGCTTTGACTTGTAATTTTCTGATGCTCTAACTTATAATTCTAATTATGAGTTAAAATTCACCAAATTTATTTTAATTTTAACTCTAAATTTAATCCGAATTACAAATCAAACATCCAGAGAGGGTAAAAAAGTTTTTAGGGGAGACAAAATCGGTCAGGACCGATAAATCTCCACTAAAACTCAAATTTCAGATGGGGCAACATCTCTACTAAAGCTCAAAATCCAGAGGTAGCAGCTGCCCCCATGTGGTTCCGCCCCTGCATTTGCTACTTGAGTTTTAGGTTAAGTAATTTATTATTGAAAGGTGCACCATATGGTATATATAGACTAAAAACTTATTTATATTGCAATTTACTATGTAGTTACTTTATTCATGATCCTCGCAACTATCAAATAAAAGGTGGCCGTTGAATAATATACACATAATTTTCTACATTCTTTTTTCAAATATAGAGATACATCAGAAATAGTTTTCGTTCTAGTGATTAAGACAATATTCTTTGTACGAGAGATCAATTATTTAATTATTCGGAATTCGGGTGAGAATCTTAATGAATATTTAAAGATCAAGCTACACATTTTTATTTTAAAAAAAAATAATACTTGATTGGCAATGTATGAATCTCTATCTCAAATATGAAGATCCGATCCCTAATTTTTTTCATTCAATAATTAAAATTATTTCACTTATAATGCATTCTTCTTTGAACTAAAATAAAACTTATTAGTTTCATAAGGACTGTCAATTATTTCGTACTTTCAACATAAGCAATGCTCATAACTAGACAACTATAATATATATAGGAAATTGCTAACATATATATATGTAAAAAATAGTAAAACTGGACAACTCATATTATGTACCATTCAGATTAAGTGTTTTTCTACCTATCTAAAAAAATAGTAAAAAAATTCTAAAAAATGTAAAATTTGGTTTGCAAGTGCATATTCGTATGGAGATCATGTTGAACGGTTCGGATCGACTGTTAGAATTTTGAAAACTTAAATATTGAGCCGTAGCACGGAGGCCCTCTATGCTACGCGTAGCACCGTAGCCAACTCCTATATATATGGGTAAGCAACATGGATCAATAACAAAAAAAAAAAAAAAAAACAGGTTTGGAGGTCCCTGACGACTTGGTACCAGTCCTGTATGAAGTTAAAATTGTTAGTGGTACGGATCTGATTGTTGTATTTTTATTATTTAGTTTGTGGTAAATGTCTCACATTGATCGTTTTATTATTAAGCTCATTGGCTTTATTTTTCATATTGATTGTGTTGTTATTATTCATTTTGATTGGTTTGTTTTTCATATCGCTCGTTTAGTTTTGGAATATATATAGGCCAAACGCATAGAGGATATTTAAGGGACACAAATTCGGAGATGTAAATTAATAACTAAATACCATTATACTTCAATTTTTTTTAAAAATCATGCGGTTACCTTGAAATAGTTTTAGCTCCTGATACTTTGATCCAGTACAATAAGCCTTTTCAATCATCACAGGCTTCTTCATTTTTAATTTGAATAGAAAAGACTTGTATAATGGCAAATTGTAATTACTATATATCTCATCCATCAAACAAGGATAAGAAAAAATAATAATTTATTTGACAATTAATTAAATAAGAATCCTTTGTTATTTTATAATAAAGACCACACAAATACTCTAAAATATTATCAAACTAATCTATATGTAACAATTAAATCTAGTTAGTTGGTCACTTAAGGATCACTAAGGTATATATTCTGCTAAAGAATACTACTCCATAGAGATCTTAAGTATCACTAAGGTATCTAATCTGCATAGTAGTAAGGGATAATACCTAGCAAGAGTACACAAAATATCCAAACAACAACAAGTACTATTTTAAGAATTACAAGTAGAACAAGCACAACTCTCAAGAGGAAGAAGTAAAGGACTCATAACCAACAGACTCAAAATCAGAAGGTAAGGTAACAATGGCAGCATCTGGATCTTCAATATATGCCAGGTCTCTGAGATAAACAAAGAGATCAGATTCTTCTGAATCAAGTATTGGATCTTTCTCTGAATCCAGCTGGTAACTTCCCCTTTCCTCACTTGAGAGTAGGTTCGATGGGTATCGGACCTACTTTGGTTCGATGGGTTTAATCACCGTCGATTGCTTTAGACTTCGTGCGGAACGTTTTAAACTTCGTGTGTGTCTGTTTCAATTTTCGTGCGCACAAATCTTAAATTAGATCGGACGGTCATCATGCTCGTTGAACCTAAAAGTAGGTCCGATGAGCATCGGTCCTGAGTACTTGAAGTTGATAGATACAACAAGCTGTCTGCCTGATCCAAAAAAAGTTACATTCATGGGCATGATTAATATTAATTTAAAAAAAATATCATCATTTTTAACCTTACACCATTAAGAAGCAAGAGCAAAGACATATCTACGTTTGGATGAACTCTAAAATAGCTAGAATAGCTACTATTTAGAATAGTAAATAAAAATAGCTACTGTTTAAGAACAGTGCTAACTCAAGCTATTTGAAATAGTGAAAAAGTTGTTTGGATTGCATATTTGGAATAGAGTTTGGAGGGAATGAATAAAGTAATAATTTATGTGTTAGATTAAATATAATACAATATAATATTAATTTAAATATTAAATGTAATATAATATTATTTTAAATATTATATTAGTATTAAATATAATATAATATTAGTTTAAATATTAAATATAATATAATATTAGGTTAAATGTTAAATGTAATATAATATTAATTTAAATATTATATTAGTATTAAATAAAATATTAGATTAAATGTAATATAACATTAGTTTAAATATTAAATGTAATATGATATTATTTTAAATATTAGATTAGTATTAAATAAAATATTAGATTAAATGTAATATAATATTAGTTTAAATATTAAATGTAATATAATATTAGTTTAAATATTAAATGTAATATAATATTATTTTAAATATTAAATGTAATATAATATTAGTTTAAATATTAAATGTAATATAATATTATTTAAATATATATTAGTATTAAAGAAAATTTTAGATTAAATGTAATATAATATTAGTTTCAATATAATACAATATAATATTATTTTAATTTTAAATGTAATATAATTATTTTAAATATTAGATTAGTATTAAATAAAATATTAGATTAAATATAATATAGTATTATATAAATTTAAATATTAAATGTAATATAATATTATATTAATTTAAATATTAAATGTAATATAATATTATTTTAAATATTGGATTAGTATTAAATAAAATATTAGATTAAATATAATAAAATATAATATTAATTTAAATATTAAATGCAATATAATATTAGTTTAAATAGTATATTAGTATTAATATTGAAAGCAACAAATGCTATTCCATATTTTTGTAAGAATAGAGAATAGTCCTATTCTCTCTATTCCGAATAGCTCTATTTCTCGTTTGTATTGTTCTTGTTCCGAATAGCAATGTTATTCTAAGAATAGTGCTACTCTTAGTGCATCCAAACATAGCCAATTTAAGAGAAGGAATAGTAGAGTTATTAAAACAAATCCAATTTCTGATTAATCAAATAATTCACAAAGTTGCAGCTCTGACTAACTCTACTAACAGTGTATCCTTTAAAGAAATGCAAGAATCTAAGAACCAAAGATCTAAAAGAAATTCACAATCATATATAAATCCATTATAATTAGCAATCCAAGACTATACAGAGAAAATAAAAGAATAATTTACAAAAATGAGATATCTCCTTGCCATCCTTTTTTTACTAAATTACATTTAGTTAAGACTATTGTTGATTGTTATTTAAGTATGAGATAAAAATTAATCTATTCGTTCACCAATAATGCGGTGACTGGATTTTATTCTTAAGAGCACTTTTTAACTATACGGATGGATGAGATTAAATATTAAAACTATATATTTTTTTCAAACAACTAAATTATAAAGCTCAACGCGCTGACTTTAAATTATAGATATTCATCAAAAGCCTGGACTGGTTATAGCTATAAGCCTATAAATGGGTGCCTGAGGGGGAGTTGTGGGGTCCAATAACAGTGAATTGTCCCCTAATTACCTCCTCTGTCACCTTTTATATGCTCTTAGCGTGAGGTACCGTAAACTGTGGGGAGGTGAGAAACATTCCCCTCTAATCTTTGTGTGCGTTGAAACTTGAAACCGCATTTAAAGGAGAGTAATTTCAACTGTTGTAAGGCAAATTTACATCATCTTACGGTGTGCAAATATACCGACATATGGGTCCCACATGTTTTTGACCCATTTTTTTTCCAAATTGTTTTTGTTACCATCTTTTAAAAAATAATGAACAAAATTAATATAAGTCCGGAAAAAAATTCACTCAGCTCATTTCTGGTAAAAATGAAAAAATTTCGGAACCCATTTCAATTCTATGTATTTATATTTTAAAACATGGTAACTAAATATAATTCGGATTTTTTCTGTTCTTTGTACAATGAATTCATACCCCCCAACTGCAACATTAATTAATTCAACAATGTCATTAAGTTGGGATAATGAAATATACTATAATTTTCTCTTTATTTGCTTGCTTTAATTGTACAAACCTCAACTAAATTTTTAGTTCCTCGCTGGATTTCAGGGATGGTTTAGTTATGTATTATAGTATTGGTTGGTTGATTTTATTTATTTTATATTTTTCCATGTCGACTTATACTGAAATTTTTTTAGTTACCACAGTAAAAAAAAAATAGAAATTAAATGATTACCACCGGTCCAAGTTATTTTTAATCATACCAGTTCGCACACCAAATTGGATTGGTGCGCGGACTGGGTTGTCGCACCAAAATTGATGCAAAATTAGTCCTCAAACGGGGTGAAACGCACCGAAGAGCAGTAAAAATTTTGGAACAGTTGGTGCTCGAACCCAGTTAGAGCACCAGTTGGTGCGCCGACCCAGTCTGCACACCAACCCATTTTGGTGCGCAAACTGGATTCGCGTGGGTGGTAGAATTGAAAAAATCTCAAATGGTATTCATTTAATTTTAATTTTATGATGTGGTAACTAAAAAAATTTTGGCGACTTATAAAGCTCACTTAAGTAGGGAAATTAAAATGGTATAAGGTACAATTGATTTCCACTTTGGCAAATGGATGAAAAGTCAAAAGTGTTCTTTATTATTATATATTATATATAATGTTTTTGTGTCATTGGAATAAACTGTTTTTTCATCAATAAGGTGAATCAATTTTATTTATTGGTTGGATATACGAACTATATATATTTTATTTATTATGTTACAATAATACTTCCTAATCTAATCTGTATTCAACATTCTTGCTATCGTTAATTATTGATTGGGGATTTGCAATGCAACTGAAAAATTGGAAGTAGTGCTATATATATATATATACCTTGAAAATAAAAAAAAACTTAAACTTGTTGCCTGATTTTTACATTTTAGTATTCACATTATAAATGTGTAAAACATGAACATAGAAACCGTTACACAAATTATCTTTGTGTTTATGTATTATTTCAAGAACTTAAGAAGGTACAATCATGCGTTTAAGCTCATTAATTCAATTGCTATTTACTAGATTAGTATTATTATTTTTTTTGCTTATATGTGACAAAAGATGTGCACGAATCATATGATTTTTTTGAAAGGTGCCAAAGGGTGAATACAAATGTCCAACGTGGCAAAAGCCTGATTAGTAGAAACCAAAAATAAACTTTTGTTGCTTAGTATGAGAAGAACATCTAGGGTTTGATGCTACGTTGACTATGCCTTAATTGAAGCACCTCTTAGGGACTCCCAACAATTTAATGGACCACATTTTAATATGAGAATTATTGACACAAGTGTCCATTAAAAACCAAAAAATAAAATTATATTTAAAATATTTAAATCACTCCAACTCACTATTTTTTCTCAAATTTAAGTCAAGACTAAAGTCATGTAATTGCTTTTTTTTTTTTTAATATTTTGATTTTCATTAGTTGATTAGTCAAGATGTTCCCCTCCTTTAATTGAGACTTTCAAGGTGTAAATTTATATAATTTAGAACATCCAAAATAAGAAAAATATATATTCAATAAAAAGTTAAATTTAAAAATAAAATCATTCCTGTAGAATAGTGTAATCAACAAATTCAATGCACAAAATATTTTTTTCACATACTAATTAAGGACTTGTACAATGGACATAACATGATACTAGAAAATATCTGCATATAAATACATATTTTTTATTAAATTAAGAATTTACTTGCATCTTTGACATATCAAGTATATATTATTCATAGGTGGAGTATTAATATATCTATAGGACTTGAGTAAACTTTGGAAAAACCACTCATCTCCTCCTCTTTATTAAGAAAAAATAAATACAAACACATATTTCATAGATTAATGGAAAACTGACCAGCTTGTCGTACTATAAACATGATAACTGTCACGTAGCTAACAGATAGAAAAAAACATATTTTGTAATAAAAAGATGGCGGAAATTTAAACTTAAGAACTCTAACTTCTATACTATATAATTGAACTTGTTATTCAAAAATTTCTTTACATACATGATCTAATTTTTATATGCTTTAATCGTACTCTAACATTTTTATCTTCGATTTTAAAGTCTAAACAAAAGATATGAACTGCTCAACATGATATTCACGTTAAAATGTGCTTAGAGATCAAATTTTATATTTTTTGGAAATTTTTAACTATTTTTTAAAGTAGGTACAAAATAAATGTTTTTCAGGAACTTATTGACCATCTAAATATATAAAAATCATTGTTCAGATGTTGGAGTACGATTGGAACTTGGAAATTGAAGATAAAGATGTTGAGGTACGATTGGGGCATGAAGCAATGGGACATTTGAGCACTTTTGCAAGCAGAAATTTTGGGCCTCAGGATTCACGCAGTTCATTGACAGTACTTGGTACTAGCTCAACTGTATTAGTAACAGGTACAAGAGCTAGGTACCAACTCAAGTCTCACATTATCCCCAAAACATCATCAACCCGATTTAATGCTTGCTAAAGAAACACAAATCCCTCTATAATCTATTCATAAGCATCACAGTATAACCTTTTGGCTTGTACATAAGCCATTTTTGTTACAACTATTCTGAACATAAAAACAAATAAAACATCACATCAGGCAACATCATCACAACAAGCAAGAAAAGTATCCGTTGGCCAAGGTCAAGTCGATTTAATTTTTTGTTTCTATGCATTAAAAATTTCCATTTGTACCAATTTGAATGATTCCTTTCTACTAATTATTAAGTTCCTTGAATTCCCGTCAGTTTCTTAGTGCACAATTTACCTAAAACATAAAGTTGGGAATATGAAATTTTGTCAAGCCAATTTAAATACTTGATCGAGTTAGAAAGAAATAATACAAGAATGTGAAATTTAAATTCTTGACATGCTAAAAATACAGGAATATGAAATCTACTTATCAGTTTCCTTGAATATACAGGACTGGGCTAAAATTTTGACAGACAGAGAAAAGAGAGGGAAAGACCTATTTGGCTTCTCCAAACGGTATGCACAAAAGAAAGAGGGTCACCGGCGGAAACAGAGTCAACGAGATAGAGAGTCAGGGTAGATACAACGAAGAGACACGAGAGGTACTAGAGAGAAGATCGGAGAGGGAGTGGATCAGAAAGGCGAGGGCGAGGTCGTGCTGAAGAGGGTGAATGATTTCTTTTTCCTTCCAGGGAGACGGAGGAGAAAGATTTTTGGGAAGAGAAATATTGCGCTGAGGAGAGGGACTGGATGTCTCCAGTGAATGGACGAGAGTTTCAGCGACAAATTATTTAGATCTGAGATACGATCTGCACGTTTCTTAAAGCAAATCCAATGTCTTAAAAACATAGAGTAAAAAGCAGTTTTATTCTGTAGCTCATTTATCTATCTATCTATATATCTATCTATATATATATATATATATATATATATATATATATAAAATCAAGTTAGTTGAATGAATCAATTTTTATATGCTTCATCTGTCTATGTCACCATAGTAATATTTGCGAGTAGTTGGAAAACCGCTCACAAATTATTTATTTTTAACATATTTCGAATGAATAAAAGAAATAAATTAAATTTTGGTTTTACATTTCATCCAATGTTTAGGACCTATTTAGAATTGAGACACCGTCGCCGTCGGTAGTGGGTTTACCGCCGTGAGCTTCCGAGCTTATTTGTCGAGCATTGTGCTGAGGAAGATCCTGATTATATGTGGTAGTTGTAATGCGGGTGTCTGTGTAATGGGTCATATTTGTATAAATTCATCCTCCAATATTTAGACAGCCTGGAGTCTGGACAGATTTTTAAATATTTTATTTTCCTCAGTTTAATGTGTTAACGAGACAGGGGCATTGCTTCTAAATGATGCATTTTGTTGGCTAATAATTTGTTTGATGACTCATTTAAAATGCTTTGGCTATTTCAAATTCTTGTCTTAATTTTATTGGGGGATGACTCTTATTTTCTATTCATTAAGTAATTATGCCAAAATACAGTTAACATCATGGAACAAATATAAATTACATTTTCACCGAGAGGATAATATATATAGACACACACCATACATTATTCAAAAACTAATAATGATCCAGTAAATAATGTCTAAAACGAGTAGAACTAGGGACAAGTATTCTCTCCAATACTGTAAAAGATTCCCTTCACTTTACAGTTTGAGATTAACTCTCAGCCGCTTTGAGATTCAGTCTAACGTAGGGGTAGTATTATTGGGCTTTGATATTCGTGCCAAGTTAAAAAGAACGGTCATGATCCAGTAATTGTAAAAGATTTCCTATTACGGTACAGGAGAGGATCTGAATTCGTAGAACTAGGGTGTTCCTCAGTTCTCCAACTTTTGAACTCAACTCTAAAATCTATCAGATTGGCTTCAAATGACTGAATTCGAACAGTTGAAATCCTTCTACCTTACGAGTGATGCGTCAGCATGCAAAAATTTTAAAATTTTAATTGATTTTGTATAGAGTTAAGTGGTCAAAAGACGCCCAAAAAATAAATGCATTAAAATTAATTTATAAACCTTCTAATTTTGACCACTTGACTTTATACTAAATTAATTCGAAATTTTAAAATTTTCACATGTAGACACATCACTCATAAGGTAGAAGGATTTCAACGGTTTGGATTCGTCGTTTGAAGCCAATTCAATATATTTTAGAGTTAAGTTCACAAAGAAGCTGGGTGAACTTAGAAACACCTTTAGTTCTACTGGTCTAAAACAAAGGATCCTTTATTTGAATGGAAAGATAATATTCATTATTTTTTAATTCAAAAAAATATGCATGAAATACAATGGTAATTTTTTTTTTTAGTTTAGAGTTGATTTGTAACCTTATAAAAAATATTCTCTCTAGTTGTATGAATATATAAAAAATATAGAATGACTTGATTAAGACAAATGACAAAGTTGAGTGACTAGAATGGAAAATTTACCCTTGATTTTAACTACTAATTCCAAAAAAAAAAAAAAAATTCAAATTTTTCAAATTTTCCTTGATTAGAATCACATCATCTTGTCACTAATATTTTCAAAGCAATAAAGCAACCGCATTTAAAAAATAAGTGCTGAAACAATATATGAGATGAAATGTTCTCTGATAAATATAGATGTAAATGTCTCGTCTTTATACCAGTCAGAAATACACATGGCAACAAAACTCAACTTCATGATAAACCTGAACCTTGTCTACATATAAAAATATACTATCAAGTACACTCGCAATTGACAAATACATAATTTTTTGGAGCAAACTGTGAGACCATTTCCCAAAGTCGGCTGAGTCATGCCACTCATGCTGAAGGCCTGAATATTATTTATTTATAATTTTCAAACTCAAAATGCAGAAATATTAAATATCTCCCTTTATAACAGCATTAAATGCTATCTTTGAAATGGGGCAGCATGAAATGTTAATCATCTACCACTTATTGCACACAGGCCTAAACCCTAAACCCTACTATTTATCATAGTATTACATTATGGTTAGCTTATAAACAATTGAATTAAAAATTGGTTAGGCTTATACTACTAACACTTACATATGCTAATAATAGAAGGATTGTCATTGTTTCAATAAATATGAAATGTATCTCAAATTTGGTAGAAATTAAAAACTTTAAAGACTAAAAGTTGATAAAGGAGTGATTTTAAGTAGGGTTGGCAACAAGCTGCTAAAGAGCAAGCTAGGCCTCACTCGTAATCAGCTTGTTTGCAGATCAAGCTGAGTGAGTGAGTTTGGATTTTAGGTTACGAACTGAAACTGCTGCTCAAGACTGACTTGTGGCTTGTCCGAGCTGGCTAATTATCAGCTTGACATATTCATAAAATTGTATATTTTCTTTCCTACTATATTTTAAATTTTCAGAGCACATCTTATCAATTATGACTAAAACAAAATAACATTTATATGACTAATTACTAAGGAATACTCTTAATTCAAGTGTAACTAAGCAAATCAACTACTATAAATTAAGTTTGCAGCTAAATTCATACATACAAAACTATCAAATTCCTAAATTCATACTAACATAGTTCACAGAATAAATTCATGCATACCCAAATCAAATTCATACAAATTAACTTTGTTGCTTATAATTAATTCACACATATTCCATACAAACTTACCAATCAACTTAAGCACAGTCCAAAGTGCAATTACCATAACACTGGCTGTAACATCCATAAACCATAGTATCCCCAACCTGAAGTGAATGGATCTGATTAAACTATTAAACTACGTATATTAAATAGCTCGTTAATGACCGAGTTGGCTTGGGCCAAGCCAAGCCAAACTCAAACTCATTAATTCTGGCTCGAGTCTGTGGTGAGCGAGCTAATATTAACTCGGTCCACTATTGAGCGAGTTGTTACTAATCGAGTCACGAGCTGATACTAAGCGGGCCACGAGCCACGAGCTTTTTTGCCAACTATAATTTTAGGAATGTTAAAGGTCTTGTAGCGCTTATGTGACACACTTTGTGGTGCTATTTAGGATTGAACCGGAGATTCTAAACACAATGTAAATAATTGACTTAAAAAATTTAAATTATGGCAAGTCTTGCATCTCACAGAGCCTCCATCATGTTTGCACAATATTTCTTGTGCCAATCATAAGAAACCCCAGTAATTAATGCTGATAATACCTGGAGAAAAGAGTGGCTTGTGGAAGAGTAGACCCAATTACATCAATGTCAATACATGCATTATTGGGGTTTTTTTTTTCCATTGATTGATTGGGTACAATGTTAGTTCTTACCTATCTGTCCCTTAATTTTACCCAATCAAACAAGTGGATGCCAAAATCATAATAAATTTGATTCAACCCATGATCAAGCTAGATTCCTATGACATTTATTAGCAACTCTAGGTTATTGATACCTTGGTTTCATAAAGAACCTGATTGCAAAAAAATATATAAGAAATATCTTCAAAGTTTTTTTTATTTGATTTAATAGTATATTTGTACATACAAAGGAAAGAATTGCACCATTTTTCTAAAATGAGCATGTTGTACATTTTGTTGTTGTTGGGTCATTTTGTTTAATTTAATAATGTTATATATACACTTATAAATTGCAGAAAAAACATAATTTTTTCTCAATTGTTAATTTTACTAATGTCACATTCGAGTAGTTATAATTATACTTTTTGCATGGATTGATGCTTGATGCGTATTGAATTTGTATTTACTTGTGTTACGCTTATATTTATATATCTTTTTCATGAAATATAAAATATAATGAGAATAAAAGAGCATAAAATAATATCTCATCTTAATGATTTTTTTTTCAAAATATACTTCTATTTTTATGCTTTTTCGTAAAAAATAATAAAATTATGTCCCAAACAAATTTTGTCTCTCCCTATAAAATAATGAAATTACCTGAGATGATCAAACTTTGTAAATGTTGATCAGAAGAAAATTTGACATGTAAATTATTACCTTTTTCCTTAAGTTGGTATTAAGAAAATGTTTAACAAATATTTAAATGAGATATTTACAAACTCACGTACACGAGGGGAGCGCATGTGTACAAATATTCAACGCAAACACAATCTCTAATTTACAAATTAAAATGTAAAAGATTGCTCGAGACAGGAAATGTTATAAAAAATAAAAACAATTCGACACAATCTCGCCAAAACCAAACACGACAACGGATAGAACGGGAAGCTGTTCGGTTGACCGGTTTAACCGGTCACCAAGCCGACCCCACGGTTTTTGCACAACCTCTCCACTTCTGATTTTCCACGTGTCGACCGTCGGATGGTTTGACCGTTGACCAACAGTGGATGATATGCACACGTGGCGGTCATCTACGGTTCAGCAACGGGTGCGCCGCATGTGGTGTGGACGTGGCGTACGGATTCCGATGCGGCTGTAGTGATTCTTGGCTGGACCAATGTATTTTAAATTTTGTTTATCAGACAAAACAATTACAATAACCCTGTAATTATTAAAATTTTGTTATCCATAATGTTATATTTATAGAATTGTTTTTATAAACCATAATTAAATTTTTTTTTTTACGAAACCAAACATGATTACTTTTTTTTTACAAAAATCATAAGAACTGAAATGTCATTTCGGTCCATTATTTTTTTATTTTGGACCAAAATGGCATTCAAGTCCGATCCCCCCCCTTTTTGCATTTTCTGTGGCGGCTCATATGAAAACTTGTGAAACCAGTACCACAGAAAATCCAACAAGGGGACCGGACCGAAATGACATTTCGGTTCTTATGGTTTAAAAAAAAAAGTAATCACGTCGGTTTCGTAAAAAAAAAAATTAATTATGGTTTATAAAAAAAATTTAATACGAAACAATATTACAATACTGTCATTATCGAAAAGACAATCAATGATAAGACAGTTACAACAGTTCATTAGTCTTACAGTCACAATTCACATTTATTCAATATCAGTTGGGACCATTCACCATATGCGCATAAGGGTCCTGGAGTAAAGTCCAATAGCTAACTAGACTTTATAATATATTCATTCTTTTTCTCCACTATATGGAGGTTCAATGATTACAGTATTCAATATTCAATCAATTCAATCACTGTGGTCTCAATCAATCATTTGCAATAGAATCAACCAATCGATAAACAATATCTACATGACAATCAACAGACTTACATGTAATTCAGTTTTAATTGTATTGGGTTATGCATATGATGCAACAGTTCAATCAATGCAGTCAATTAAATATTCAAAATGCACAGCGAGTTACAATTTAATTCCTAGTCGTAAATCTCAGACTAATCCAATAACTCCGCACCTAATATTGTAGGGCAATAGATGAGGTCACTGGTAATATGTTCTTTCTTAATATTCATCTCGTCATTTTCCTCAGTAAGTATGCCAATAATCGTTCTAGTTGACTGAGAGAGAAGAAGCACATCCATTATAGAAATTTCATCCTAAGATTATCAAGAGAGAGGAAAGTCTCTCTATTTTTCTCTTCTTCTTATTTTTTCTTTTCTTTTTCGATTTCCTTTGGTTTTATGTTTGTTCCTTATTTTTCCTTTCACGTATGGAAGAGGGAGAAGGCCCTTAAAGGAGTTAAGGGTGAAGCATCCAGTACAGACCACGTGGCCTTAGTGCCACGTTGGCCATTCTCTTTATTTTTTTTCTTTTAAAGTTTTTACTTTCATATATTCAACCTTCATATTTTCATGCTTTACAAATTAATCCAAATACAAATAAGAAGGTTATAATTATTAATAGGTGTTTAATTCTCTATTGTATCTATTAATTTGTCTAACTTTCGAATATTCGAATATTTAAAATTTAAAATTAACAATATATATTTCCACATAGCAAATTAATTATCATGTTCTGCTTAATAAAATGATATATTTCACACAAAAATTTGATTTATTTTACTAAAAACATATGCATGTATTTCGTATATTATTTTCAATTTTTAATTCCATATACATATTTTACGAAATGTTACATAAAACGAACCAAAATATACGTATTTTTATTATTATTATTATTATTATTATTGTTGTTGTTGTTGTTGTTGTTATTTGTAAGTACTATGATCCGGTGAGTACAGATTATTAAGACTTTTACGATGAAAATTAATTATAAATTTTATAACCACTAATCATGATATATTACACTTACTTGCTCATGTCTATAAAAAGCGCACAAAAAAGAAGTAGAAAGAGACCAATTTCACGTGTAACAAAAATGAAGGTACATTCGCCACCAAAACATATTATCTATAAAATATATACTATTGAATAATGTTTTTTTGCTTTTGTTTTTGTTTACGGAAGTAAATTTTAGTCCTGGCAATCACCAACCATACATAGTCGACCATTACATTTTTAAAGTCATTTCGGATTCATACTGATAACATTCAATTTCTGAAGAGATTAAGTCGCAATGTGTCTAAGCACGTTCTAACTCGAGAGAGGTTAGTCCGTGCGGGTTAGGTGTGTATTTAATACGTGTTTGGATAAAATTGAGTGCGGATCTGATAGGTACATGACTGTATCCTCTATGTACCGTCCATTCCTCAATTGTGGACTCCGAACTCAGTGAACTCGGAGATATTTATAGGCCTATAGGTCGGTTATGATCTCGTACGGACGTCCCGCATGGGCTTATCCCGCAGGCCAGTAAGTCGATTCGGGTCTCGTACGGACGTCCCGCATGGGCTTGTCCCACATGCCAGTAAGTCGGTTTGGGTCTCGTACGAACGTCATGCGTGGGCTTGTCCTGCAGGCCGGTGGTTCAGGTCTCGTACGGTCGTTCCGAATAAACCTGTTATCTGAACTTGGTGTTTAGCTCATAATGATTTTATGGAACTTTTAGGACATGACTCTATCACATACACTAAGTTTATTGAGTTGTGTCATCTCTTTGTAAGCACATGCGGATTTACATTGATGATATGGGGTCAATTGACTCTCATTTTTTTTAATTTATATATGATTTTCTATATAATTTAGAATAAAATGTCATTATATTATAAAATTGACCCCATTCTCTGAAGACAAATTTTATATGATTGACATCCATATGTGTTTGACACTCATAGTTTGAAAGTATGGTTCCGCCTTTATTTGTAAGTGTAATAAATCTCGCACAGAATCTTAATTCTTATATAATTCACACGAGGTACAACAAATTAAGTTGATGGACGGGAAAATTTATTTCTCGAATTTTTATTAAGTGTGAATTTTATGGAAATTTAAATTTATATAGAATTGATGCATGTAAATGAAAATATGAGAGGTACTGCGATTCTTCAAGCAATTATATCTAAAATTTTAATTATATATAATTCACATTTAAATAATATTATAGAATTCATATAATTTACATTTAAATGAATTTTCTCAGAGGGACAAAATTATTTCTCGAATTTTCATTAAGTGTGAACTCCATAAAGATTTTAATTTAAATTTACTGTAGCGAGAGCTGCACTTGATAAAAATATTATTCGGCAAGATATATTTTTTGTGTTAATTAAACAAATGCTTCATTTAATAATAGTTGTGCATTATAAAATTTTAAATAATGAAAACTATACATGAAATTTAAATCCGGACCTGTGTTTAGCAGCTCTTAATTGTTTAAGGACATACATAAAACCAAAATTTTTATTAATACCACTGTTAAAAAAAAACCACAAATTACAGGAGAATTCGAAAAATACCAGGGCCTCCAGGTCAATCTGCGGCCCCATTCTTGGGGGGGGGGGGCGCAGATTGATGTTGAGGCTTCCCAGATATCCAAAAATGCACTGTAATATACTGATATTTAGGTTTTTGAGGGGCCGCAGATTGACTTGGAGGTCCTGGTATTTTCCGAATTTTTTTAAATTTCATTGGTGTTTTTTTTTTTTTAAATGGTATTAATAAAAATTTCGGTACATGAAATAAGGCTCTATCTGTTAAAAAAAAAATGAAGTTTCACCGTGGATTAATTACATTATTACCGAGTCGTGTGCACGAACTATATATTTTATACACAAGGACTATTTATATACGTAGTCTTCTGTGTGTTCTACATTTTATATATATACCTTCATTTAATGAAGCTTTCTCTTAGAGATGCTTCAACTAGAGACATTTTATAATGGGGCAGGTGTTATGGGCTACAAGTACTTTGAAAGAGATGGATGTAATTGTAGCATCAGTCCAAAATTATATAATTAAAATAATTGCATGGACCAGTCCCTGGTGCAATTTTTTAATCTGGTATGTGTGATTTTGCAAAATTATACATTCCATTGGGGCCCATGTTCCCATATGTATAATATACCGTAGAATTATGAAAATGTTTTATAAATTGCGTAATGGGTGCAAGGCAAATTCATTAATTACTTAAATTGCATCAAATTTATAAAAGTCTAATTTTTGTACAATAAAATTTTCCACACTTTGGAGATTTTTGAAAATTTTAAAATATATTATTATTGGTCAAAATTTTATATTTTTGTTTGCTATTACAGTGTATAGACTCATGAAAATGGTTTTAAAATTAGTAAATTCCTTCTTCATTAATTAAATTGCATTAAATTTATTAAAGAATATTTTTGTAAAATAAAATTTCCTCCCTTTTGAGTTTTTTTTTTAATTTAATATATTAAAGAATACAAAAATTAAATATATAACTATACGTCAAAACTGATTAAAAAGCATTACACTGTATTATTAGTACTTTACAAGTGAAAATAAAATTTTAATATATTATTAGTACTTTAGAAAAATAAAAGCAATACTTCCAAAAGAGAAGTACATAGACAGATAATGATTCTTTTGGGCAACTTTTAATTTATTAAATCACTGATGTAACCCCAATTATTTTGGATAAAAGGCACTTAATTTCTGAATTCCTGGGCCCACTAATGTAATGCTAGTACAGGCATTGATTTGGTGTGTCAATCAAAAGTAGATACAAAACACAAATATATCTAATTCCATGTTTCCAGGGTACCCATACACTATTGCATTCATGCCTCCCTCATCAATTGCTCAATAATGAAAAAAATATAAGAAAATATTTCATAATCCTTAATACCAGCTAGCAAAGATGAGGGTTAGGTTGGTAACTTTATTTGAAGGATGGGTTTAATAAATAATTTTGTTTCTATCTTTTCTCCAATGGATATTTGGTAAAGATTTTAACAGAGCAGTTTTGTCTTGATGCAGTACAATATTCAATAACTATATGTAAGTTAACGTTGTTTCGATTCTATAGTCGGTGCGCTGCATGAAGTCAAACTGCTTTGTCAATGGACGTCCGTTAAATTCCGTTAAATTTGAGAGGTGCTAAAATGCATAAAAGGAAGGATTTTTTTTAAAAACCATAATTAAAATAATTAAATTTAAATAAACAACATGATTGCATCCAGATTTACAGAAACCATCAAAACCGAAATGCCAATCCGGTCAGAGCGCATTTTTTTCCTCCGGACCGAATTGGCATTTCGGTCCAGCTCAATTCACAATAAAAACTGTGTTGCCATCTTGTGCGAAGGTTTTTTTAGCCCGGACCAAATTGCCAATTCGGTCCAGGTTTTTTTATTTTTTATTTTTTTATTTTTAGAGACACTAATAAATTAGAGCAAAAATAAAGAAATCTAACATTGAAAATTTAAATTTTTTGTTAGATTACTCTTTTTGATTTATAATCAGAATATTTATACTAAAACACACTAAATTACTTGAAATTATATTGAATTACACTATATTACGATAAATTATGTTGAATTACACTAAATTACGCTAAATTACAATAACTTCGCTAATTATGTTAAAATACGGTAAATTACGCTAAAGTAGACCGATTCTGTGCCATCTTTCATGAATCATAAAAAATAGTAAAAATTGATATTCTACAAGTTCATTATGTAACTAATTTACTGAGCTACTTGGATTGAATAATATAAATGAAAATCTTAATCGGAAACTTCAACTCAAGTTTTGAGGCTCTTCCCTTTATTTTTTGGCGATTCTGAATTTCGAAATCCAGCATAGCAGGCACAGACGCATGCGCATTTTCGCAAGCTTTCCGAAAAGTGGTCATTTGCTGAAATCGGACACTCGAGCGCCGTTTTATGACCGTTTGAAGTTTCGCCGTCGTTTTTCGCCTTTTCAGTGAAGATATCGTTCATATTCATATGTAATTTAGCGTATTTTAGCGTAATGCAATGTAATTGAACTTAATATAGTGTAATTTAATGTAATATAGTGTAATTCAGCATAATTTCAAGTAATTTAGCGTATTTTAGTATGAGGAGGGATCAAGTTACAACAAATTTGAGTTACAACAACTATTTTTTTCATTTTCAAAGGCCAAATCGTCGATCCAAACCATTCAACATGATTATCTAAATAAAATGTGATTGCAGATCAAATTTTACATTTTTTGAATTTTTTACTATTTATTAAGATGGGTACAAAATTCAATGGTCTGAATAGGACTATTTTTTGTAAAATACTTAATAAATAGTAAAAAAATTCATAAAAATGTAAAATTCGATCTGCAAGCACATTTTATTGTGGAGATCATGTTGAACGGTTTGGATCGACGATTTGGACTTTGAAAATGAAAAAAATAGTTGTTGTAACTCAAATTTGTTGTAACTTGATCCCTCTTCTTTTAGTATGAATATGCTAATTATATGTCAAAATAAGTAATCTATCAAATAATTTAAAAAAAAATTTAAATTAAATTTCTTTATTTTGCTCGTCTCTACAAAAAAAAAAAAAAAAAAAAAACCTGGACCGAATTGGCAATTCGGTCCAGGCTAAATCTGGACCGAATTGCCAGTTCGGTCTGGCCTGTCTGTCTACAACCCGGTAAAAAATAAAAAACAGCAAAAAACAGCCAGACCGAATTGCCATTTCGGTCCAGAGAAAAAAAAAATCCTTCGGACCGAATTGGCATTTCGGTTTTAATGATTTTTGTAAATCTGACCGCAATCATGTTGTTATTTAAAATTGATTATTTTAATTATGGTTTTTAAAAAAAATCCTAAAAGGAAAGTCGGCTCTCTGATACTACTAATTTTCTACAGACGGTGGGGTCTAGCCGTCTAGCTCTCTGAGTCAAATCACATGTATTGTTTTTCAACGGTCAATTAGAATTTGGCGCCAAGTCTCTCAGTAAGACCGCGACCCTTTGGATTCTCTCCAACGGCTACTGTATCGTTGCTCCAATTTATGCTGATCAAAACCGTGCATTTTGAATCAGACTGTTTATATATCTCATATATTATAAACGAACTTTTTTTGTTTTATTTTTCCTAAATTTGAAGATAACTGTTAAAATTAATCAGATATCTTAGTATGTAATGAGCGGTTCAGGATTTACAGTGGAAGCTCGCACATTCATACCGCATTGGAGAGGAACCGAACCAGAGAAATTTTGGCGCCAAAACTAGCAGAGGCGTCGAACTGGAGAGATAGCAGATGTTCATTACTTAACGGACAGTTCTTCTGTGGCACCTTTTGTATAACCACTATACAAAATTAAAGCTCAATTACCATTTGAAAGTTCATTCAGAAATCAGAACTCACAAGAGAAAAGTCGGTACATTGTTCGGTACATATGTCTTTTTACCCAAATTTATTTTGTGTTAATTAACTGTCAGGCATTAAATGGTTTTGAAACCGCAATGCTCATCAAATTACCAAACAAGTTCTCAATGGTTTAAGATTTTCAATTAATAACAAAAGAAAAAGAAATTTGCATTTGCAAATTAGAAGTAGCACAAACTGCAAAACCTTAAAAGAAAAAAAGGAGGAAAACTAAATTAGAAGAGCAAATTTGTTTAAACGAAACAAAATACCTTGAAAAAGACAATCCGACCTTTTCATTTCTGACATTGTTATCTAGAGGATTAAACACTTAAAGTCATGGAGCTCCAAAAAAACCCTAACTCATGGACACCTCTGGAAAAAGATTAGAACTTATAACAAGGCATAAATACATAATATATTTACGAGTCACATCCTATTGATTGATTAGTTTAAAAAATTTTAATAGCAAAGAAACAATGAGGAACCAGTAAGAAGATACCAAAATGCATGGCATAATGCCTTTTTACAACGAGCGCAGCTTGGGTCCGATGCCCATTGGACTCAAATTTGGGTCCGATGGGTTTCGGGTCCGTCCGATCTACTTTAATATCCGTGCGCACGAATTTTGAAGCAGATGCAAAAATTGCATGTGCGAATCTTAAAACAGATCGGACGGTGATCGAGCCCATCGAACTCACTTTGAGTCCGATGGGCATCGGACCCAAATTGACCTCTTTTACAACAGTTGTGTGCTTCAATACATGAAATAAAAAAAAATATATTAATGGTTTGAGTTTGCACGACATGAAATGATTATACAGATCCTCTATGACGGGTGCAGAGTGTCATACGGTGTAGCAGGTCACTGAGGACAAAAATGATCCCAGTGGGTCCCACTTGTCAGTATGAGGCCACAGATGAGGCAGGATTTTTTTTATAAACTTTGGTATTATTTCTTTCATGGAATGTTGCAGATGCCAGAAATTACCAACCAATGATAAGATAATTTTGAGTGACTTAAATTATTTAATTTATTTGGGAATACTAGTTGATTCTATTTAAGGTTCAAAATTTATAATTTGGATATATTATGAATGTAATTTGAAAATATTTTATTTTTTATAATGCATTTAAATATATCAAATTTAAAAATTTAAGAAGTAAGCGAACTCGATCTACTCCCATGTATAATTGGAGAACAAATTGTTCGTAATTTATAAAATTCGTAAATTTCATGAATAATTCACGAACATACCGAACATAATTCGGAAATATGTTTAATTAGTCTATTTATAATTATGTGTGAAGGTACTGAAAATGAACAATTTACATATCTTGTTATAATGTTCATTAGATATATTGTGGTCAATATATTTCTTATGTAATATATATGTCCATTCTTATGCAATCGAAAATATAAGAGTATGCATCGTATATTCATTAAAATGCTCTATATTTCAAAATAAAATCATATAATTAACCAGATTGATTTGGAGACCCCGATATTTTTGGAACCGGACAATACCCACCTCCCCCATATTGGTTTGGAGGCCCCACAAAAACCTAAATATATTTCATATTACAGTCGTTATTTGGGTTTTTGGGGGGCCGCAAATTGGCTTGGCAGTCCTGGTATTTTTGTAATTCCTCACAAAACATGATTTTTTGGTTTACTTTTTTTGGAATATGGTATAAATAGAAATTTCGGTAAACTACACAAGTGTGACTATAGTACTTTGCAATGCGTAGATTAAGTGGTAGTCTGGATTCATATCTTTGTATTTAAAGTACACACAATTTTTTAGATTTCTTTACTATTTTTTTAGACAGATAGAAAATCTCATATTTTTAGATGCTCCATAATCTCAAGATCAGGTAATTTTCTACCTCTCTAAAAAATAAGCAAAAAAATTATAAAAATCATAAAATTCGATATGGAAGTTGATTTTTACAAAAAAAAAACATCATGTTAAACGGTTCAAAACAACTGCTTAATCTTTAAAAAGAAAGAAAAAAAATCTATAATACGGTTTAAATCTGCGCATTATAAAGTATTATTTCATTACTTAAACTAAGTATTATTGCTCTCCTCCCTTTGCAATTTAGCATGGCAGTCAAGGTGACTCGGGAAGTTTCAACATTTATGAAGGTGTGCAAAAAAAATATTGTGGGACAAATTAAGGGCTCCGACTCTAAAATGTTGGAACCGGACAATACCCACCTCCCACATTTTTGTCTCTTTTATCTTTAATCGTTGTCACCATTAGATTGTAAAAAATTGCAATTTTGTTGCTTTTGTGGTCTGAAGTTGATGAACGAAAAGAAGACTACAAATACAGGAAGTTTTCGGGTATATTTGCAACTCGGATGAAATATGTTTGGGAACTTGTTGGACGTTGGATCATTGGTCCTGAAGAAAAACTTTTAATTATCTAACAAGATTTACAAATACACAAGTTTCAGGGTATATTTGCAAATTCTGATGAAATATTATTTGGGCCTTGTTGGATCATTGGTCCTTAAAAGGCTTAAATCTAAGCCCAATACCTTTGCTGTTAAGGATTTAAAAATCTTGGCCCCCTCTTTGAAAAAAAACAAATTATTCAACAAAATTTATATAAAAATAAGAAACGTAGTATCTAGAAAA
>JAJGRW010001299.1:20717-132883 GCA_025461045.1 Carex parvula | reverse complement strand
GGGGATTGTGAGAAATTTCAAGGGGTCTTTCCGCATGCATCATGAGGTTTGGTTGGAATAAAAAATAAAAAATGAAGCTTGTGGGTTTGGTTGAAAATTTATATTGTAGACGAATGAATAAAAAAAATTAAACAGAGTGCTAAATTTTGTAGAATTTTTTTTCACATCTTATAATTAGGCAACCATAGGTTCCCATTTTTCAGAATATTTCGTTTAATAGAAGGTTAAAAATTAACTATTTTATTGAATTAATTAAGTCCATTTTTATGTAAGCTTCAATGGCTGAAAAATTAAGTCTATTTCATTTTGCACAAAAAGTTGAAAACTAAATGAAATTTTTCTTATTTGTATTTTTAAATGATCTTTCATCCATGTACACATGTCATATGTCATATTTTTTTTTTTTTCAAAGATTCTTAATTCTATTTTTGTATTTTCTTTTAAAACATCATCCAGTAGAAATCACCAGCCACTAGATTTCAAATTATCCAACTGTATTAAACATAATTCTCTACATTATATTTATTTATCACTATTAGATTGATATATACTGATTGTCTTTCCAAATCATGATTCACCATCAAAATATTATCTCAACTTCAACTTTGCAAAATGTCAAGAGGATACTGTTGATTTATTTTGGATCCTTCCTAAAAGGGACTTAACATTTGGAAGGGAAAGGATTCAAACCCTTCTGACCCCATCCTAGTATGGTAGAAAATAACATATGCAAGTTGGGGAGAAGAAGCAGATCCCTTGGTAAAATAACAGGCCTCTAGGTGCAAGGTCTCTTTTGAAAAAGATTATTAGTGGGGCTGATTAGGAGACACTTAATTTGGGGAGCTCTTTATCCCTTCCAGTAGCATCAAAGACAACATACTATTCTGGAAATAATTTTAAGACAACCTTGAATTTCCAATTAAATTAAAAGAACTTTTCATCTTGTTGAAATTCAACAAACCCAAAGTGCAAATGATGTTGTCATACACCCAAACCAATTAATTAATTAATTAATTAGTACCAACAAAGTCATACATCAATATTGGTTTAAAAAACATCTTGATGCCTAAGAAATGAAAGTGATATTTAACAATTTGGTTCTATGCATGTAAAAATCATAAGGATTAAACCTAATGTTTTTAAATTGTCAATATAATTTAATGTTTTTTTTTTATTTGTATACATGAAATGGATGTATATGGAAACACAAAAGTAAAGACATTTAATTTCTCCTCGTATTATTCAAGTCAAATATTGCAGAGCTTAGTTATGAGTGCATATTGTTATAAGGAAATTCATGTGTGATATGTAAATATTTTTTTTATTTGCTCCCTAAATAAATCTTGTATACTCATCTTGTTGTAATTTAATACAAATTGCTATTGTGTAGAGAGCTCAAACAATACAATGGCACAAAATTGCATGTTCATAACATTAAGCTATTTATTAACACGAGTCACTTACGTCATCGATGACGCTCTTCACACAATAAAAGCTTGCAAAGAAGCCCTTCAATTTAAGATTTTGCAATTAAGGTCCTTTAAAAGCAATATTTAAAAATAAAGATTAATTGAAGCTAGCTAATTTATCATTGGGAAGTTTCCTACCACACGCCGAAATCTCATTGCTATTCACATCTCCTGTTGCGGGCCCGGTTTTGCAATTTGTGTATTTTTTGTTTTATATTTAATGTAAATTGAGTGGTTGCAATATTTAGTGAAATATTTTAAGGTTAATTTAGCATATATCCAGCTTTTATGGTATGTACATTTAATATTTAAAAATAATATTATTCACACTAAAACAGTAAAATTAATTATAAATGTTTTGTCAATTATTTAAATATGACATGCATCAAATTTTAATCAATTGGAAATTTAATTGATTACCTATCATAAAGCCATTATAATTCTTAACTTTAATTTTTATTATTATTTAATGAAAAGCTAAATAACTTCAAACCTGTCTAAATTGAATACACATGCTATTTAAGAAACCAATAACACAACTACAATTGTTACTTTCTAATTTGAACAATATTTTTCAACATACCAAAGTACAATAAAAGTGAGAGCTGCACTAGAACTACTTTAAGTTAATAGCTACATCATAACTATGCAATGAGAAATTTGTCCCACTGTTCCAATCTTTTAGTTGGAATGTTTACTTTCAATTATGTTCATAAGCTTGAGAATCAACATTTGATTCAGTAACTAAAGACAATGCATTTTTTGTGAGAGCGATGTAATCGCTCATTCACTGACAGCCATAAGCACATAGGGGACTTGATGGAAGAAGTTAAGTACCAACTACAACATTATGAGAAAATGAGGCGACAAACCACAAACGAGATAGAGCCAGACTAACACTTCCAACAACAGAGAGAGAGAAGGCATCAGCAAAAAGATACAGTTTTTGGATTTCGGAAACATTCTGACAACTGCGGAACCGGTACCGGAAGCTGGTACCGTACCTGATACGAGTTACTGGATACTGACATAGTAGGAGGAAGAGATGAATTTTGCCAATACCCAACTTTCAACCTTTTTAGTTCTATTTTCTATCTAAATTAATTGAACTTTCTTGTACTTGCTTTTTCTTTTAATTTACTTATCGGATCAAGCTCAACTGTTTTGAGCAAGACCCTTTTTTTAATCTTTTAATTGGTGGTTACCACCCTTATGTAACGGATCCAGCTAATGATATAAATGTGGGCTAGACCCCCATTTTTTTCAAAAAAAAAAAGCATTTTTTGTGAGAGGTTATATACTCGAAATTCAAATAAAAATTAATTCCTTGCACAAAGATATTAATGAGTGGGTGGTTTTACCCCAATTACCTCTTACTCAAAAAGAAAAAAAAAACATAAACAATCCTTTATTTTAGACCATAAAAAAAAATCCAATATTTTATATTGGTTTCAAATTCTTACCATTTACCAACAGCCACTGTCCATGATATTGCCACAGAAGATCAACGACTCCATTTTTTTTTAATGTATTGTAAAAAAACCAGGCCCGGCCCACTACCGGCCACCCTTGATCTAGTCGCAGAGTATTTCTTATTTCTTAATTCATTTGTTTACTTTTATTTTTTATTTTTTTTATTACTTAATTTTTTCCTTCATAGGTGGTTTACACAGAGAATAAAATATGGACACCTCAAGTGGTGGTGTATCTATGTGACTATGTCGGCTCATCTTATTGGTTGCACTTTTTGTTACTATCATGTTGGGTATGATGGATATAATATCTTTTTGTTAAATAATTAAACGGTTCATTTGTTTAAGAAAAAGCAGCGCACACTATTTTATGTAGCAGAACCGTTCTAAATTACAGGTTTTACTATGCTGTCACCGTCATTTTCACCAAAAGAAAGAGCGTGTTGTTGCCACCTAGCAAGAGTGCCACAAAATTGCCCCATTTTAAGTGTACAAAAGATATATTTTTTCTTTATTTTCGAATTAACATGGAAATTTCCGTTTATTGTAACTTGTATTTTTTCATGTATATAATATATACATGAAAAAAACATTGTTAATGCTTAAATCAGTAGTTTAAAAAATATTAGTTCTTTTTTTTTGCATTGTAAAATATTGGTTCTTAAAAGATAAAATATATATGTAGATGCCATATGTAAAAATCAAGAAGAAAATGTTCAACAAAATAATTTTTATTACTATCATGCTGCAATTATTTTTTGTCAGTATATTATTAATCACACAGCTGCAAATGGCAGCATCTTTTTTATGTGCGTGAAAAAGAACTCAGACAATATTTTTTTGTTTTCAAAAAAATATCGAGCATATGTTAATTTTTGAATCTGTGACCGACAATTGAGCATTGCCTTCGCAAATTCATGCCTTAATTAACCATGCAAATTCCATGTCCTTAAATGATATAAATGAATTGACAAAAAAATTAACACCGTTGCTTCTAGAAATCGAAATGGACTCTGCTGCTTTTCTTAGAGAAAAGCAGGATTCCCAACCATTCAAAATCGTTGAGATTTGTGTATGAAAAAATTCCTTTATCGAGATAAGTGAATGAAAAATTTTGAATGGTTAGGATCGGAAAAGTAGAACCCTGCTTTTTCTCTAAGAAAAGCAGTAGAGTCAGATCCCTAGAAATCTGGATGACGCAAAATCAATAGAATTGCTACATTTTTTGAGAAAAAATGTGAGTCAAAACTCACATTTAATTTCATTGATAATGATACCGGTTACAAAAGTTTTATTACCTGCATAATGTAAATGAGAAAAAAATACTCAAACAATTGAGCATGGAAATAAGAAATAGCAATACAAAAGAAAAACAATTTCATAAAATTAAGTGACCTAAAAAAAGAAAAACTGATTTAATTTATTTTCACTGCTCAGCTCCAGCAACGGTGCAGTCTCCTCTCCTCTGACAGTTTACCAGTAAACTGTTTTTATCCGGTACCAGCTCCCTCCTTGAAACCTGACCTTGTACTAGCATCATGATCGGTACCAATGCTATTGTCCTCCACTATGCCTCCTGAACCTGTACCAGAACCGGCACCAAGACCAATACGGGTACCATTTGCTACGTTTTATGCCGCTCCATTTTGTGTTAAAATGGCCAAGTGTGCTTCCATCAATTACTCAATCATATTGAAAATTGCTTCAGTTGTTGTTGTACATGCCGCACCTCCTTCAAAGAATTTTAATTGCCACTCTATCTCCTGTATCAGGACATCCGAGTTCTTACTGGTATCTCGAAATAACCTTGCGCATCTCTCACGCCATATGATGAATTGCATGATCAACAAAGCAGCTTTTTGTTGGGATGTTATGTTGCCTACCTTGGTTATATCAATAACATCAATCCCTGGTTTACCTAACCATTTACCAGATGGTCTATGTGCTTTCAGTTTTTGAAAGACTTGCGCTGTGAAGGTGCAGTCATGGAACAAATGGTGAACCGTCTCTGCATCCGCTTTGCAAAGCAAACATATGGTAGCTGTAGACCATCCTCGTCGTTTCAAGTTGTCTTGGACTAGTATTATGTTGCTGATTGCAAGCCAGCCAAAAATTAGCATCCTTGGTGGTGCTTTGAGAGATCAAATTTTGGAGATGGTTGTGTTGATGATTGTGTTGTTGGCTTGGACACCCTTCAATGCTTTGTAGGCAGATTTGACTGTAAATATTCCTATTGATCCCCATTTCCATGTCATGTCATCTGGCATGTCCTATTGCAGCCTGAATTGGCTAAGCCCTTGTTGCAATTGTGCTAATTCCTGACATGCAACTGAAACTTGAGTAAACCCATACCCCAATCGTGTGCCCACAGAAAGATGGAAGAACCATCCCTTGGAATCCGTATGACATAACTATTGAAGAAATCAAGTATGCCTTGTTTAATAGCTGAAAAGATTGGGGTATGTGGAATAAAATTACACACTGTACTTGCATTTGTGAGTAATTGTTTCCATAACCTCATCTCTGACTTAAACCAGCACCATTTTAGAAGAAGCGCTGAATTGAAGGCATTAAGGTCTAGTACCCCAAGGCCTCCAAATTATTTAGGCTTGCACACAAGCTTCCAGTTTACTAGGTTGATTTTCTTCGGCTGATCTGTCACACCATGCCAAAGAAAGCGATGCCTAATTTTGTCTATCTCCTTGATGAGCCACTCGGGCAGCCGCAAAACTGACATTAAATGTATTGGAAGCGATGACATGATTGAATTGAGTAGGACCAACCTCTCGGCAACTGATAGAAATCTCGAGGCCCAACCAACCAATCTTTTGTTGATCTTGTGAAGTAGTGGCAGGAAAGCCGTCTTGGGAAGCCTTTTGTCAGACTAAGGAAGGCCGAGGTATGTAAAGGGAAAATGGCTTTGCTTGCATCCCATCGCTCGAGCCAATTGTGAACTCTGGTGCTGGTCGACATTGGATAGAATGAGTTCTGATTTCTGGAGATTTACTGCTAACCTAGACACTTGCTGGAAGACTAGCAACACTATCTTAATTGCCTGTGCCTGATGGATATCAGGTTTGAAGAATAGAAGTGCATCATCTGCATACAAGAGGCAAGGCATCATGTTAGGGAAAGGCAATTTGATTGCCCCAAAGTCCGTCAATTTTTTAAGATACCTTGCTAAAAAGTCCATTGCGATGATAAAGATTGAATGTGAAAGGGGGTCCCCTTGACGGACACCTCGCCTCAGAATTATTCTCTTGCCTATAAGGCCATTTATCAAAACTTGAGGTGAGCCTTGTAACACAGAATTCTGAATCCAAGAAAGCCATGCATTCGGAAAGCCAAGGTTATGCATGACACGAATTGTGAAATCCCAAATTACTATGCCGAATGCTTTCTTGATGTCTAGCTTGAACATGGCAAGAGAAACCTTCGCCCTTTTGACTTGATACAATAGGTGTTGTGCATATGTGTAGCTCTCTGTCAATTGACGGCCTTTCTGAAAACCTGTCTGAACATCATAGATTATAGAGTGCATGTGAGGTTGCAATCTATTTGCTAAGATCTTTGAGAAAATCTTTTGAATGCCGTGCACAAGGCTTATGGGACGAAAATCTGATGGTGTGAGATGCGCCTCCTTCTTTGGCAGCAGCACAATGTAGGAAGAGTTTAGTGGGTGGAGCGAGGTGCCTGCAGTAGCTATGTGTGCAAAATCCGCGTGCAGGTTAGGAAGTAAAATGCTGACGAAGTGTTTGTAAAATTCTCCCGGAAACTCATCCGGACCCGGAGACTTATTATTGGGCCACTGACCGATCGCTTCAGCAATCTCATCGGTTGTTATCGGACTTGCTAAGGTTTCAAGGTTGTGCCCGTGTTGTCGATAAAGGTTCTTCCAATGGATCAGAGGCGTCTCAGATGACGCGGTCCCCATTAAAGTTTTGAAAAATTCAAAAAAGACCCTTGCCTTTGTACCTTGGAAATGCTACATGTCCATTTTTTTCTAAAGCATACATGTTTGTGATAGTAAATTTACATCTAAAAGTTACTATTTTGCATTTATGTTTTCGAATAATATTTTCTGAAGGTTCAAAATTATAATCCTGTAACACAAATGAAAAATGTAATCATTGTAAGGTTAAATCCGAATTTTTTATATATACATATACGACGTTTGCTTTAACTCTAATTGAAATAATTTTATCAATGACTATGAGCAAACGAGATTGGTCCACAAAATATTTATTTGGGTATATATAATTCTTTTACCCCTCATAAGATGTATTTAATTTGATAACCTCATTTTACTCTAACATAGAATAGAAGAAGAATTATTTTGTGGGCCAATCTCCTCACAAATTAGTTTCTAAGAAAATCTCTCAAATATTTGTGGACCAATCTCGTTTTCTCAGAATTAATACTTAATAGTCTTTATTATGTGTCAAAATCTAGAATAATTATCTTGCAGTCTAAGTCGGAAGAAATGTGTGATACCAAACACAACCTCAAGGAAGATAATTAATATATTATTGACGGTATAAATTTGGATAAAACAATATATACTTAGAGATCATATTTATAAATCATTCTCATTTAAAAATGGGTTGAGTCCAAACATTTAATATATAGGATGGAACAAAATTTTAAGATGCGGCATAATTTTATAATTATTTTGAACGCTAAGTATAATTTTTCTGAAAAAAATATATAAATTTGAAACTTTTTCCTGTACATAAATTTGATAAATACTATGCCCAAGTAATATCATACCTGAAAAATATCTATATAGCTAACAAAGTTGCGCTTTTAACCAAAAAAGATTATCCTTTCTATAAAAAAAAAAACACATACTAATTAACAGAGATATTGGCAATAATTAATAGAGGCCATTACCATTCCCTCCCAAGTTTATGATTTTTTTAGCAAAAGATATGCATATCAAAATCAAACTTTTGTACCTAAATTCTACACCAACATAACTATCTTAGCTTGATAGTTGCCAAACAATCTCCTATGTCCTTACAATAAAAAAATTTAAACATTTTGTTTAAATTATAAAAAGCCATACAGTTCACAACAGGAACAGCTCTTTTAAGAGCTACAACGAATCATTAGTTATAAAGAAAGGGGAAAAAAAAAAAAAAAAGAATAATTCGAAAGGTGTCGGGAACTCAAGGAATAAGGCCACAAATAATTCGAAACCGACGCCCAAGATTCACTGTAATTATAATCACAAGCACAAACATCGTATCACATATATATATAAAGTTTATGGAAAATTTATATATAACCCCATTCGTATCTCATTTCTCTCCCGTCTCTCTCCTACCGTTTCCTCCACCTAACTACACTTCTCTCCCGGAGAGGTAGGCTCTCTCTCCCTCTCTTCTTTCTCTCTCTATAATCCTTTTCTGGATAAGCTTTTCTCTGCTTATCCACATAACTAATCCCCCCCACCGCCACCCCCCTCTCTCCTGTTATATATATATATCCCTCATCATTCTTTTATTTTTTTTCTCTATAGCTATCAAATGGCAGTTTGGACTGAATCCGAAGGGAAGCGGGTACACGATCCGTTATACCACAACATCGTCCCATCGAAACCGGACAAATGCATCGTTGTAGATGATCCAGTGATAATCGGAGCAGGTCCTTCAGGACTTGCTGTGGCAGCATGCTTGAAAGAAAAAGGTATACCAAGCCTAATCCTCGAGCGTTCTAACTGCATCGCCTCTCTCTGGCAGCTCAAAACCTACGACCGCCTCCACCTCCATTTGCCTAAAAAATTTTGTGAGCTTCCTCTCATGCCATACCCACCGGGCTTTCCAACATATCCAACCAAACAACAGTTCATAGCCTACTTAGAAGCATATGCAAAACAGTATGACATAAAGCCGGTATTTAACCAGACAGTGGTATCGGCTGAATATGAAGATGGCGTTTGGAGAGTGAGAACAGAGGAGGGAAGGGAGTATCTGTGCCGGTGGCTGGTGGTGGCGACAGGAGAAAATGCTGAGGCAGTGCTACCAGAGATAGAGGGATTGGAGCAGTATAAGGGGACAGTGGTACATACCAGTGCATACCGAAGTGGGGATATGTACCAAGGCAAAAAGGTTCTTGTTGTGGGTTGTGGTAACTCTGGCATGGAGGTGAGCTTAGATCTCTGCAATCATGGTGCCATGCCTTCAATTGTTGTTAGAGAAGCGGTACGTCAAGCATTCTTTTTTGTTCTGATTCTCATCATCTTAGTTTTATGATATTATGACAGAATTGATCATATCATAGCCTGGTTTCCAGTGGATATATTATGTTTGTTTGTGCTCATCTTTCTTAATTTTCATATATAGTTTATGATACTATGAATTTACTTATTATTATCTAAAGAATGTTGTTCTTTCTTTAGATTAAGTGCATGAGGGTTTCTCCGGCGACATAAAATATAAAATTTTAATTAGATTCCATAATGATTGAAATCTTAGCACTGATATAAACAAGTACATAAAGTTTGGTTCCACACAGATATGGATGGAACCTGTTAATCTACTTTATTAAGTATTATTATAATAACAGCCTAGATATATATTACCTCTTTATTAGTGCAAGTTCTTTTTTCACTGTTTTCTTGCATTGTTTATTCTATCTTGATTTAGTGAACAAATCATCAGGTACACTATACAGCCTACACTCACGTGCAACTTCACATCCCTCGTATTAGCTGCTTAAATTCCTTTATAAACTACCCACAAATTGAATATTTTTTTGGAATTAAAAGAGAGACATAACCAAGGCATGCGAAGAAAGAGGAGATGGTTCTCCATTGGAAGTCGTTTTCTGTGCGAATCTTCTTTCTTTTTCTTGGGAACATAAATTTTCCCTTTATGTTTATTTTTTTGGGGGTTGTTTGGATCAAAAGCTGAGCAAAACAGCACGCGAGATATTGCACCGAGATCAAAGGGGTCGTAATCGCCAAAATCAACAGACGCAAAAACCTTGTCATTTGAAACACCAACATTAAGCAAGAAACACTAACTGGTCTGGCCCCAGCACCATCACATCTTGCCTCTTTGAACATTTTTTTACACATCAAATGCACACTTAGACAATCTATAGAGGTTCTATACTTGCACTTTGTTCCCTTTAACCAGAAAGTAGGTAATTTAGAAATATAAATATATACAATTAGCTCATGTTTACAAAGGATTTATATGGGTTCAAAAATTAATGTTTTTTTGTTATTATTTGCATGTAATACTAGGTGTACAAATTCATTTGATTATTGCACTTATGCATGATTTTACAAAAGATATTGAGGAATTGTATCATATAGCAATTTGATCAGATAGGATATGGGTTTCCAACTGATAACTCATAATCATATCTTTTATGTTTTTTTTTATTAAGAAAACATCTTTTATGTTATGTTATGTTATGTGGAGGCTGCACCAAGTTGTACGTCTCAAAAACAAAGTTGCATTCGTACTAGCTACTAGCAATGCTAGCTAGTGCCTTACAAGGTTATTTGCCATAAAGCAAGGTTTAGTGTATGGGACCTACCTCCTAATGTATGTATGACCAATACATATATATATCCTCCTACAACTCATCATTGCTCATCTTTCGGTATTCTTTTTTATACTTGGAATTTTATTGTATTCAATTATTATTTAATTCTCTGCAGGTGCACATATTGCCTAGAGAAATGTTTTGGAGCTCCACCTTTGGCCTCTCCATGTGGCTTTTAAAGTGGTTACCAATGCAAACAGTTGATCGGTTTCTTCTTTTAATGGCACGGTTCAAGTTAGGTGACACATCACAATTCGGGCTCGAGCGGCCACATTTTGGTCCGATGGAGCTCAAGTCAGTCTCAGGCAAGACTCCTGTACTTGATGTCGGTACCTTGGAAAAAATAAAATCAGGAGATATTAAGGTACTTGACATAAACTCAACACATCATAGAATATCGAAATTGTTTTCTATATATACATATATTTTGCATTATATTAACGACTTACACAACTTTATTTTTCCGATAGATCTTTCCCGCGATAAAAAGTTTTACAAAGCATGGTGCAGAGTTCATCGATGGTCGAATGGAAGAATTTGATGCAGTTGTTTTGGCCACTGGGTATAGGAGTAATGTGCCTTCTTGGCTTAAGGTATATCCATTTTACAATACTTATTACTAATTAACAATAAAATATGATAAAACATTAAATAGGATATAATGGGGTCCGAATGGCTGTAAAACAGTCCACTATAAAGCTTTATTCATATCAATATAAGAAAATAAATTTTTAATTTATAATGGAGGCCATAGGATTCACAAAAAACATGGAATACTGGATTCCCTCTTTAAAGAACCGCCCCATTATACATATATATTATTGACTTTGACATTATATTATCTAAATACCAATACCACATTAATTCAAAATTGTTGGAAAATGGAAAGCATAACAAAACAAACAAAATGGCAAAAAGAAAACATTTCATGTTGCCAAATAGTACATAGCCAGCTTATAACTCAAATGGTAAGTTACTAGAAGGATTTCTAAGATGTCATGAGTTTAAGCCCACTTGTGCACTAATAATGGATGGTGGACTTTTGCCTTTTTTATTTACTAAAAGAAAAGGAAAGTCATGCTGCCTGAAAACTCATGAAGAGGTTATAAATTTATATATGGATATTTATTCTGTGTTTAAATTCAATTATCTTCTTATTGAGGTAGTCATCAACATAATATATTTGTAAGCTAATATGTTTCTAATATGGCAGGATACAGAGCTCTTCTCTGAGAAAGATGGATATCCAAGAAGGCCATTTCCCAATGGATGGAAAGGAAGACAAAGTCTATACTCAGTTGGGTTTACAAAAAGGGGATTATTAGGTGCATCAATGGATGCAACAAGGATTGCTCATGACATAGCCCAATGCTGGCAAGATATGACCAAACAACTGAATCATCACTTGTATATGCCCCACATGACATGATGCATGGGACCTCCCTTGAACTACACAATAATCAACTGTTTTTAATTAGTTTTATTAGTAGTTGTTTTGTATATGTTGTATATTGTCAGCGGTTTTTCTAATTTGATTTGACTGACAGGAAAGAAATGGAGAGGGGGAGAGATTGTGGTGAGAGAGTGCAAAACTAGATTGATGGTTTTGTTTGTTATTTTTCAAACTGCATGTGGTGGACTTGGAGAGATTTTTGTTTTGTGACGCTCATTGAAACAAACATGAGGTCTTTGATTTTTTTTTCTTTCTTCGCTATGTGGTCAATTAAGGTTGTACTTTGTATAATATGAATACAGAAAAGAGAAAATTTTGAAAATTTGACAAAGGGATCGATGGATATGTATGACTTATATATGAGTACGGCATACATATATATATATGTTGGTTCTCTTAATTTCTTTTATCTTTTTTTTTCTTAAGATTGGTAGATGATTATCTTCCAAGTTCCAACAGAGAGGTAAATAAAAACATAGTTAATGATAAGAAAAAGGAAATTGAAAAAGATAAGATAAAAAAAACAAGCGTGAATTTCAAGTGCATATCCCAAATAAGAAATCTCAAAATTACGCATTTCTCCCTGCAGAATTCTTAACATCATATTTACCCTTCTAATTTAAAAAAATACACAAATTTACCCAATTTACTTTTCTATTAAATCTCATTTTTAATTTATAAAGGAGTAGAATTAGGGTGTTCTTAATTAAGTTCACTAAGCTCTTTTGTGAATTCAAATCTACAACCTATCAGATTGGCTTCAAGCGACAAATCCGAACCATTGAAACCCATCTACCTTACAAGTGATGCGTCTATATGCGAAAACTTTTAATTTTGAAATTAATTTTATATAGAGTCAAGTAGTCAAAAAAATGTTCAAAAAATGAATGCATTAAAATTAATTTATAAACCTTCAAATTTTGACCACTCTACTTTATACTAAATTATTTTGAAAGTTCAAAATTTTTGCATGTAGACGCATCAATCATAAGGTAGATGAGTTTCAACGGTTCGGATTCGTCATTTGAAACCAAGCCGATAGGTTTTAGAGTTGAGTTAACAAATGGACTTGGTGAACTTAAAAAAACACCCTAGTTTAACTCTTTATTAAGTAACCATTTTATTCTTTATTAAAAATAAAAAAATATGTATTATGTTTTAGAGAAATAGTTTTCTAATTTGTTAGTTTTGAGAGCAATTGATTAATTTTCTTACTTGCAACGGACACACAAGATTATGCCTAATTGTCACTGTGTATACATCACAAGTAGAGAAATGAATCACTTGTTCTCAAACAATCAGTTAGAAGATGAACATTTTTCTTACATAGACTATATATTTTTATTTTATTAATAAATGGAAAATTTGGTACTACAATAATTTAAATGAGTTTTAATAGAGAAGTCAATAAATTGGGTAAATTTGTGAGTTAATTTCTAAATTTTAGAAGGCTAAATATGATATTATGCATTTTAGAGGGGATACGTAATTTCAAGGTTTTTGAGCGGCATACATGAAATTCAGAAAATTACAAGACCCGTAGGCCTCTTAGTTGGTCAATTATTGGGCAATGATCTGTTATATATTGAGTTGTTTAGTCCGTCAAATAGATCGATTTATCCGATTAATCCGTTACATGTGATTTATCTTGTCTATCTGGATTTTTTCAAAATGACAATGTCATGAAACTTTATTAATTAACAAGGAAACTAAGTTAAAATAAGTTTATTTGATAAGTTTGATGAGTTAAATTAATTATTTTTAATAAATTATGAGTATATGCACATAACTTTAACGAAAACACATAATTGTCTGCAAAATCCGATTAATCAGTCACATACCGATTAATTACTTGTGGTATCCCATCCGTCTAAGTGCATACTGTTATTTACAATACTAGTCAATACACCCTTTGATTCTCCTATTGTTATCAGGAAGAATATATATATCCATCAAGCAAAACAAATTGTGCAAGGCAACATTATTGGTTAGAAATTGTCACCCCAATTGTTCTCTTTCTCTTGTATAAAAAGTTTCATGCCGTCAGTTCAACAACAATCATATCTTTTTACTAGCAGATGTAAATGTTTAATGTACTTCAAAACCAACAAATTATATATACCAATCCTGTTGATGACAAACTACAAAAAAAAAAATACTAATATATTTATGTATGTATATCAAGAGTTACATAAACAGGACCACCCACTAGTTAGAGTGATAAATACAAGCAGAGAGAATCAAACTTCCTTCAAACAGCTAAAGGAGATAAGATTGAAGTACTTATTTCCCTTGTTACATATGGTCTAGTCGTCTACATCAATATGTGTAGTCTCTATACATGCATTTGATGTATCTGTTATCTGTATTCTGTACCCTCTGATCATTCAAGCTACAAGGCATATTCTTTAGTTTATAGCTTAGCGCGTGCAACGGTCGACTTGGCTGCTCCTCTGCTTTTTCCATGAGTAACCCATCATTCAGCCTTTTAATACCTGCTCCTTTTTATAGTTTGCGCTATGGTCTTATGTGGCCTTCACAATGTGGATTGTGGAGACCAGTATTTGTAGTGTAGTGTGTACAGTGGCAGCCTCCACATATCACTGAGCGTATGCAAGATCTTGATCAGGATAGGATAGAGAAAAAAAAAATTGAATCGATTTAAGTCGCAAATTGAATTCAAACACATTAGATAATCGGATTTTCTATCTGATTTATTGTGATTGAGTGACTTTGTCTCGCTCTCCTCTCTGAGTTTGCGTCAATTTGAATCGCTCGAAAAAGAAACTTATCAAATAAATGTAAGAAAAAAAAGAATAATAAAAATGTCCGACTAATCGGTTGTATAAACCGAATACGGATGATTAATCGGACAAATCAACCGATTTGTCGGTCTCATCCGCAAACGACGTTCCGACAAGTCGATCTATTTGTAATGGTTTGGTCACCGCTACCGATTAATCGGACTAAACGGTCATTTTTTACGATGATGATTTTAATTTCCGCTGCTTTCTTTAGGCTGTGACAATATTATGAAATGAATGGACTGCGGTGTGGGCTACAAAAATTTAATTAGAGATTAAGACCTGCGAAAATTTAAGTTTGGGCCAAACAGGGTAGGACAATATAAATTTCAGTGGTGGAAAAAGGATTCTGAGTCTATTGGATCAAAATTGAATTTCAAAATTCAGGGTAGGACAACTGCCCTCCCCTAGATCTTACTAGGTCCGTCCCTGATTGTAACAATGTTCTCCAATTAATAGTATCGGTATTTGCCACATTAATTAGATATTAGTAAATATTATTATATTAACGTTTTTTTGTGTTTATATATACAAATTACCTTAACATTTATAATTCAGATTTTTTTTTGTTCTTTTAAGAATTTTGAACCGTATAAATCATTATACTTAGAAAAGAAACTGTTATTTTTTTCAAGTTATTGTCCAAATTTTGGCTTTGGTTCAATTTTTGACAACTGATATGACATGATAAATTGTGTCGTAGCCGGCGATCTAGAGTTTGGTATCACCTCTCTCTTTTTTTCTTTTTCTTTTTTACTACTTTTAGCAGTGACACTGCTATATTAGAATGAAGATATATACATACTTATCTGTTTTCTACATTCCGCAAACTATTTATCAACATTAGTACGTTTTTATAAACTCTTGATGACAATCAAAACAAAGTTGAAATATCATAATTTTTTACACATGCATAGATAAAATTGTGTAGATCATATCTAACGGTTTTATTTTGACTTTTAAGTTTTAAATTTTGAGTTATTAAAATTTTCAAAAATTGAGGCATGATGGAGGCACACAAAATGGAGGCATGATGAAAAGCTCCAAATAAGGCATCGATGTCAGAATAGTTTTTCATCAGTTTTTTTTTTTTTTTTTTCAAAATTTAGGCTGCAGTCTCGATGCTTTCCAGAAAAGATTTTATCATAAAACTAACAACCTAAACCACTATGGTTTGATGCATATTCATGGACCGGATTCAGAATTTTCGTGAGGAGAGCAAAAAAATAACGAATTTGATTTAAATAGTTAATTGAGTTCAAAATCATTAACCAATCGAGTACTAGATTAAAATCAATGCTCTAACTTATAATTTTTAATGTTCTGATTTCTAATTTCTAATACTTTAGCTTCTAATCATAATTACCATCAGAATTCAAGAAACTTATTCTAATTTTAAAACTAAATATAACTCTTATTACAAATCAGAATTCTACGTGAGACATAAAATTTCAGAGAGAACAAAGTTAATCTAAATCTATAAATTTTATAAAAATTCAAATTCAGATAGAAGAGTTAGCATGATTCTTACTGGATTCGCCCCAATACATATAAGATCAGAAGCCGTACCTCAGCAATGATGGTTCACTAATTAACATGATTAACATGATTATTACTGAACAACCAATATTGAAATGAATCAGATTTGAGTTTTAAAAGAACAGGCAACATAACTCACTATACGAAGAATGTAACAGAAAAATAAGAAAAATAGAATCCAGATTAGTCTGATGATCTGATCGATCATGCGGCATGCAGAAGCTCCGAAACTTTTTTATGGCTTAAAATAATAAATAAATAAATTATAAAATATTACTGATGCACTGTCAACGGAAAAATATGATGAATTAAGACACCTCTATGTCCAGTTAAAAATAAAGATAATTAATGTAGAGAATCAGTTTTTTTTTTTTTTTTTTTATGGTTGACGGCGAACTGCCGTTAACAGATATATTGATACGAAAAAAGTTTATGTACAAAGTTCATTAGTGCCCAATAAATTACAATAAGATAAAACCCTCTCTGACAAAATGGAATGGTATCAACTTGCTGAAATCGCCACTAGTAGAGCGCAATAGGCGGCCCCCTGATCGCATGACCCTGGTTTTGTCCTCGGCTGCCCTCGTAAACTAGTCAGCCCGTGACCATAAGGAAATATCCATTGTCGTATCATGGATTAACATATGCACCGGTTTCCTTTTATCCGAGAACAGTTGGTTGTTCCTTTCCCTCCATAAGGCCCAGACTCCCGCCACCCACATTCTATTAGAGGATTTGTTCATCCGTTTGGACTGCCCCCTCTGAGTTAAATCCCAGTCCACATGTGTGTTAATTACATTTCGGCGGTAGTTGTAATGAGAAAATAGACCACTCCAAAATGCTCTAGCATAGGAGCAGTCCCACATAATATGGTTCCTAGTTTCCCTTCCGCTATTACCACACAAATAGCAACCCGTTTAGACCATGCATCATCTGTTGTGGAGCACCTCCAGCGTTAGAATCTTGTTATCTAACATCAACCAAATAAAGATTCGGACTTTTTGCGGTGCTTTTAGCTTCCATAATAATTTCTGGTCGAGAATCAGTTTTTAGTCTAGTAGCAAAGGTAAAACCTTCCCGAAAAGTTGCAGGTTTGAAATCCGAGTACATAATTTATTGTGAAATGCGAATATTTAATAGTTAGATGACTTGACTCTGTTACAAATGTAAGCAAGAAAAAACAAAGAACTGATATATGATATATGCCAGTATGAGCTGGCAATTGTTTATGTTCAAATGGAGATTATGAGTCATTAATCATTATTGTCCTCAGCAAAACACACTGGATGAAAAACAAAGTGAGCTTAGGATATCCAGAAACAACACAACACATTCTCTGTATTATTAGAGAAAGAGGGAGAGAAGAACGAAAAACAAAATGCAAATAGAAAGAAGAGAGAGAAAGAGAGAGAAAGCTGGGCATATAAGAGAAAGCTGAGAAGGAGAGGGGTTAGGAAAGATCTCAAGCACAACAACAAACAACCCACAAAGAGAAGGAGCTCATGAGAAGAGAAGAAAAAGTGAATCTTGGAGAATAAAAGCTCTCATAATGGCAAGATAGATGAGGTGGTGGCTGAAGCGAAGATCGGTGGCCAGATCAACTAGACGGGAGCACCGCTCGAACAGAGCCGAAGCAAATAGTGGTGGCCAGATCCACCAAGCAAAAACACCGAGAGCAGTGTTAAGATCCACTAGTCGAAAACACTTGCTTGAACAGATTAACAAAACAGAGTCAAGGGGTGGGTTAAAGGCGAGGGTGGAGGGGGAGTTGGGGTCCGGATCCCCTAAAGTAACCCAAATCTTTGGGTTTTGGATTGTACTATCCGATTCGAATTCGTCGCTCGAGATCGTCTCGGGATGAATTCGTCATTGGAATGTGTGCGCTCACTTCGCTGATGGATTTTTGCGGATTCGAATTGGACGGTCTCGATCCAAAATTCAAAGATTGAGTTACTTCACCGGATCCGAATTGGGGTGAGTTTGAGGGGAGGAGAAGGGCGGCGCCATTGCATTAGGCGGATTTAAAAATCACCTTAGCGTTCGCTCTAAGCGGCACTAAGTTTAGCACTCAATATTATCTAAGTTAGTCGTTTGATCAAAGTAAAAATACTAAATCTAAACACAATCGGATGATGCTCCTTAGTTTTTCGCGTCTAGATCCCTGAAGTAACTTAAATTTTGAGTTTAGATCAGGATCACGCGATCAAAATTAAATCCGAGCCAATTCTATCAGTAGTGGAATGCATAGGTCTTCGTTAATATTTGTGTCAAAACTGATCAGACAGTTCAGATCTATACTCAAAATTTGAGTTACATTAATAGAGAGATATAATTTCAATCCAATGTCCAACAAACGTCTAATCTCCCACTTTGAAGGAGCTAATTAAGATTAGCATTGTATTTGTATTATATGTACTATTTTTTTAGCTATGCTAGAAGTGCTTAACTACTCTTATAAGTCATAATTTTAATAATTTTAATCAAGTATATTGTGAATATTAAATAGTTTAGTGGCTTGACATCTAATATTTACTTAAAAAAGTATATTACATTTAATTTTATTTATTCTAAAAAAAGATTCTATATGATTTGGTTCCCTCATAAAACTAATATATGCATTTTTATCAATTTTGTTATTTAAAATTTGTATCTTATTATTCAAAATTAATTATTTTTATTATATATACATATTTGTTATTAATATTAATTCGCTAATTAATTATTCATTTTATATCCTTATCCATATTCATTTAAAGAATCTATTTTTAATTTTAAATATCTATATTCGAATTAAAATCTGTCAGATTGCCACTTATATAGTATAATTTAAATTAGTTTTATGTCCGTAAGTACAGTTTAATTAAATTATATGCCGAGATAATTAAGAAGACAAGTACATTTTATTTAGTATTTTTTTTGTCAATTTTCTTAGTCGGTTAATACTTTGAATATTGATTATTTAATGCGAACTACGATTACTTTTTTAAATATTTTTGTCGGAAATTTTAATTTCTATGCAAGCCTTAGAGAAACCTCCATTTCTAAATTATATCTAATTGATCTATATTTACATATTAACAATCTTTTAGTGTAAATTAAATTTTAATATCAACCACACACACAAACACACACAAACTTAGGACATGTTTGGAGAACCTATTTTTTATGATAATTTGTGGGAATTTTGATGGAATGATATTTATATTTCGAAACGTGTTGGGTGAACTTTCGATAATAGAATAATTTAATCCATAGGAAAATATATGAAAATTAAATTTGTACGCATGCATAAAAAAAACATGAGGTTGAACTTAATTTGTTTTTCTACATGCCATCTCTTGCTCACTCTCCCTTTGCATCTTATCATTTTTTTTCATAATAAGTGTATTTTGTTTAATTTTTTTTATTATATATACTTTTTCTCCATCAACTTTACTTTTATTATACTTTTCACCATTAATTTCTTTATTTTTTCATGACAACTTTTACTTTAGTTTTAATTTTCCTGAATATTATAATATTTTAATTATTAAACTTTGGATTACTATAATTGATCATAATTTATCAGTCCTTATTATAAAAAAATTATTGACAAAAAGTTTTTAAAAAATAAAAAAAACTAATGTTCTATAAATATCTTTCTTACAGTACAAACAATATTTATTTTAACACATCCTCGTAATCATTTTCAAACATTCTCAACAATATGTGTTCTCATAAATTAATTTGTAAATTTTGAAATATGAAAACTCTCATATCACATAGTACGTGACAACACAACATGTCCTTGGAACATAAAACATGGGGTGCGAATCTGCTGCGATTCTAAGGGATTGCAGGACCCTGCGATTCTAATTCCAACCATTCAAACGATGAAATCCAGGATTCTTGGAGAAGTCAGTTTTTGTGCACGACTCTCGAAACATGTGCACGGTTGAGATTGGAATCGCAGGAACCCTGCAATCCCAGAGGATTGCAGCAGATTTATTTCCTAAAACATGAGGTCAAACAAAACAATGCCGAGCAGGAAAAGGCAATTGAGAAAAAAGAGGAGGAATTGGACGACAGTCTTTTTTGGTGACATCGGATGACATTCTATATTTTTAAAGTCCAAACAGTCGATCTAAACCGTTCAACATGATGGATATATTAAAATGTTTTTTCTTCGAATCGGATTGATGTCTCCGACGCGGGTGCTTGTAAATCAAATTTTACATTTTTTGAATTTTGAATTTTTTTTACTATTTATTAAGATGGGTACAAAAATTTAATGGTTTGAAAACAACGATTTTGTAAAATAGTAAAAAAATTCAAAAAAAATGTAAAATTTGATCTACAAACACATTTGAATATATCCATCATATTGAACAGTTTGAATCGGCTATTTAGACTTTAAAAACTTTAAAAATGTAGAATGTCATTCATGTTAAAAAAAAAATGTAAAGGATTGTTTACTTCTTCAATGCTCCTTTTTCTTGGAACTTGTTTTCTGATGCTAACACCGATTTGATGTCCCGTCCTACCGAATGTTTTGTTTGTGGCATCCTGTTGCTTAGCTAATTTCAAGATGCGATGTTCATCGATAATATATTAATGTGCATATGAGGGTTATCGACTTATCGTTATTCTAGTCATAAATGTTGACAAGTATATTATTTTAATATTTATAATGCTATGATTCAATGTTTAAATTTTACAAGTGAATTCAAACTCGATTTTGATATATAATGGTTCAAGATTTAACAAGCGAATTATAATCAGGAATTTGTTCATATAACAAAGAACGTTTTAATATTAATGTATTTCTAAAATTTAAATATTCGACACAATATGACAAAAAAAAATATAATTGTGTTGTAAGTGCACAAATATCATTTTATGAAATATAATTTACAACATACTTGCGTTTTCTAATTTAGACCGAGGTGGATTATATTCGAGAATTAAAGATTGTATGTTTAAATTACGCAATTTATTTTTAATTTAGATCGAAATGAACCATATTTTATAATTAATTGCACGTCCAATTTGCACAGTTCATCTTTTAATCAGCTTAATAATATGTACACGAAATCAAAGTTCAGAATTGATGGTTATAAAATTAAAGAAGAGAATGCACTGATTAGTGATTAGTATATCTTATATAAATAAATTAGTCCGTTGTACCAGCAGTTACAGTTAGGCCAACTCTAGTCATGACACAGAAGATCCAGTATGGTTTGGTCACCAATACCTGGAATCTTGATATAAACTGCGTGAAGACAAGAACAATTTAGCTTTAACTAGAAGCTAAACAGAGACGGAGAGCTCGTGCGCATGATTGCTTCCCTTTATTTTCACTCAGTCGACTGTCACTCACTCACTCACTCACAGCTAGTCACAGCTAGATCTGATCTAACAGAAAAAATAATTAATTAGTTAAAAGGATGTATGTATATATAGATGAGGAACAAATACATTTCCTCAAAGATCGAAATCGAGGGTAAACTCATCTAATTATTTAATATTTCAAAATAAAATTTATTTAGATTTTGAATTTATAATCTTTCACGTGAAAAATATATGGACCGTTGGTAGTTAGAGGTACTCAATGATTGTATTGTATTTGAAAAAACAAGGAAGAGTAAGATTTTTTTTTCGCTAACTTATCGGGTATAAGTAAGGGTAAAAAAAATTTCTTTATTATAACGGGGCAAGGGTACGGATAAAATCCATTTCTTATCTATTATCCTATAAGATAATTTTTAAAAATTAAATTATATATAGATATATATTTGTATGAAGATGATACATAATACAGTAAAGTTTTGTACTTTACTAAATCGAGATGTCAATGGTACTTTTTTGTCCATTTACACGATCATATTTGAAAAGATAGATAAGGATTTTTTTGTTAACTTATCGGGTATGGATATGAGTACGGGTAAAGACTTTTTGTTTGTTATCATGATGGGTACGAGTATAAAATGCTTTCACCCGACCCGTATTGTACCCGTTGACACCCCTGGACTGGTAGTGGAGAAAAAAGAGCTAGCTAAACCCCTCTCATAAATTGAAAATTTCTAACATGTCCATAAATTTATAAATTTTGCATGTATTTATATTTTTCAATTCTTTTTATAAATAAAATTACATTACACTAGATCAAAAAATAATACTGTTTTTTTTATTGTCTTTATCCCTAAATCAAAAAATAATATTCAGATCTTTTACAAAAGACATAATCTTTATCATCAGACTAAAAGTTAATTCTGAAGTTGAGAAAAAATTAAAACAGAAAATTAATTAAGAAAAGGGCAGAGACGTATCTTGACCAGCTGCCCGCTGTGTCCACTAGGGAATCAAGGTGCCACATGTGCGGAAGAATCACAAGGGTCTAATGATTGAGAGGAGAGAAGGCGATCTCGGCATGGGCAACTTGTAAGTGGCGGTCCCAACTACACTGACAACACCTCAATCTCTCTCTTTCTCTATATCTCTATCTGGCCTGTACCAATCTTCTTTGAACCAGCGTTGTACCAGAGTCCAGAGCACAACAAAACTTGGACCCGGAGACTACTTGAGGATCTTTCCATTCCATGTCATTTCTTATAGTGACATGCATGTGTTAAAACATACGAGCTTTTTTAAGTTCAAGAATTGACTTCTTAGCTAATTTAGGAATTAAATGATAGATTTTATATTAGTAGTAAATTAATATGGATATTTGGATTTGAACGTAATAATTAAATAATATATATGTACAACAATATTCATTATTGATAGGTCAAACCTGAGTATGTGGAATGGTCATAGCATGTACATTTATCACAAAATTTCATATTTATACAAAAAAACAATAGTGCAATTTATATACACAATATTATGACTATGGTTGGTTCTCTAATATGTATCTCTAATCTAAGTTCATATTTGTCCAATCTAATCTTATCACTAGACAAGCCTACAAGGGAAGTTATTTAACTGTTTAATTGCATGATACAAGTCTGATCTGTTCTCCAACTTGACCTGAACTTCATATCCTTAGGATGCTTCTTGTGTACTATCTTGAATAACTCCTCAATTTGATGCACATAGATTAATGAGTCCGGCTACTATATATAACACTAGTGTCATTTCAAACTAAATAACACCACATCTTAAACCATTGGATCTATTTTAATATTCGTGCAAGACATTAGTGTCATTCCAGCCCTATCTTGTGCACGAATATTAAAGTAGATCCAATGATTTAAGATGTGGTGTTATTTAGTTTGGAATGACACTAGTGTTATAGTAGCCGGACTCTAGATTAATTCATAGTTGCTAATTATTATATTTTTTTGAAAGAAAAAAATATTTTTGCTACTCATATTCTGCACCTCAAAGTGTTTATAGTTATCATGCAAGTTGTGTATATCTGAATTCACAAGTATTTATATCCAATATGAAAAATGTTCACTATTTTTCTTGTTCTGAATAATTATAAAGAAGTTTCAAGTTAATTTTTTTTCGTTAGTTATGTTAAATTATTATAAGTATCCGAGTTTCTATACTTTATAATGTAAAAAAAATAATACCTTTATCATTAACTATTGAATATTGTTGAAAAAAATATTAACACATCTAAGGTGTAAGTAGTAAATATGCTTATAAGAAAATGTGATTATCACTTCAAGTACTTTCTGTATATATTAGTGAAAAGTAATATTGTTTTTTTAGTTTAACAGTTAGAGTGTGAGTGATACAACAAACGGGACGGTGGTTAATTTTTCAATAGGCATCAAATCGAAATCCGTTCGATGTTTGATTTAAACCGTTTGATTTGCATCGAGATTTGTATGAGCAGATTTAAATCTTCACTAATCTCAATCGTTCCGTAAATTTAATCTATTGCAAATCTCGACACGAGTCAAACATATTTTAATCTTATACCCATGAGAACTTGAAGGTTTTAAATCCATCTATGCGGTTCCAATTATGTCACACTACTATGCGGTTCCAATTATGTCTATTTAGCACTTGAAGGTTTTAAATCCATCTAGCACTTTTTGGTAAAAAGAGTCGGTAATTTGTTGGCCCATTAAATGTGTCTCCACCATGCTACCTAGTGCAAGCCACGGGGGACTAACCAATGAATCTTTTGTACGTACTACATTCTAAACATAGAAAGAGTTGAGAATTCCTTTTGTCGTACACCTTTGTCTAATTAATTGTTTAAATTACTTAATTGTCGCTCTATTTTCTAATCCAATATATGTCTGCTCAGGATCAGAGTCAGACTTTTGAACTATGAGAGTTAATTATATAAAATTTTCGTGTAAAAAATAGAGTCAATTTTACTGTAACATAACATTTTACTCTAAATTGCATACAAAATCATGTATAAATACAACAAAAAAAAAATGGAGATCAATTGACCTCCATTGTTGCTTCTTACATCCGCCTCTGTGTAAACTTAGCTCTAGCATTTGAGTTAAGTATTACAAAATATGATAACTTGTCTTTGATATAGTGACAAAAACAATGCTCTCTGTATAAGAAGTCGCATTTTCGAAATCTGAATAGAGACCTTTTGTGGATATTAAAACAGTTGGGTGATTTGACTCCTAACTTTACTCAAAAAAAAATATTAAGAAATCCAGTTATGTCTTCTCCATAGAATAGAATATACTAGGTAATATATATAATGCAATGATATGCAACTAGGGTTTAAACTTGAGCAGTATAATTACACTTGTGCATATTATAGACCTTCAAATTATTATATATGCAGAACTTTTACATTGTTTTGGTTGATAATGGGATAATAATTACTCCAATTTTAATAATTAATTAAAGAGAGCACCATAATCCCGGCCAACATTCGAGGAGATGCATGAACATGCATCCAAATTGGATTTGCCAACCAAAAATTTGAAAGGAGATATAAGATAAAGAAAGAGATCCTAAGAGTGGATATTATTTTCAATTTATGCATGATGATATCATTGTTTGTACACCATCTAGAAGAATTGCTCATTCTTTTAAAGATTGTTGCAAATAAAAATTAATCACACCTGATAATCAGCTATATACATGCATTGTCATTATTACAATTAAAATAAATGTGTGGGTCCATCTAAAGTCTTATCGTTTTTCCTTTTTCTTTTTTTTTCTTTTTGATGGGTAATCTTATATTAAATATTGAAACACTCTAGATTGATAACATAAATATAGCAGTTCGTACAAGAATTAGATGCCAGTTGCCATGCTTACAAGGGATCGCATTTCTTTTATCTTATATATGTGCGTTTCATAATGGCGTTAATTATATATGACTCACATAATTAAAAAATTACTAAAGCAAAATATCGTGCTCATAAATGTTCCACGAAATCAATTAGGCACATTGATAGTTAGGTTATTATTTAATTAAGCTTGGAGATATGAAAAGACAAACATTGTTACACAATTTATGATGTTAAGAAAATCATAAGTTTGTAATGTATTTTTTTTTAAAAAGAGGCTAAAAAGTCCATTTCATTACTGAAACAGAATAATTACACACATCTGTCTAACATGGCTATATCTCCCTGATCACATCCAAAAGCCAAAAGCTTGATCAAACATCCAAGCAAGTAACAGAATAACCATATTCCAGTACTAGCTAAAGCCCAAAAGTATGTTAAGAAAGCTAATTTTAAGACACTTAGTAAAGGGCCGAGGGTTAAACTAGATACAAAAAAGGTAGGCCAGTGTATCTTCATGCAGCATCCTCATCCACTCGAGTGTCAAGAGGAACTAACTCCATGCCAAGAGGAATGAAGTCCAGGGATATGGCATCTTCAACTACAGGCATCCAGCCAGCATCCAGCCAGCAGCAGCCTCTTTGGTTTTCTTCTTGACATTTCCTGTCCAGTAATCAATAGTGGATTTAATTAGTAAAATAAGAGATCTAGCTGTTTTGATTGAACAATCATTGAAGTATCTATCATTTCTATGTTTTCAAATAACCCAACATACTGCACTAAGAACTATTAATAATCTTGTTTTTTCAAAAGTAGACAATGAGATAGCATATAGGAAAATGTCATACTGCACTAAGAACTATTAATAATCCTGCACTAAGAAGTTAATTTGTAATGTATAGATAATTAACTTTTGATTTAGAGGCAAATAATGTCTTCTAATATGTTATGTCAATTGAATGATTTGATCTCCAACCTTTACTTAAAAAGAAACTCATTCATTATCATAGAGGTTGCACAGCAAAATATTAAGCTGATAAACATAACAATTATGTTAATGGGAACTGTTATGGTTGAAAGAGTGAGTATCGCATAAGGTATCTGGCCGTATAGTATACTCACAATTGGGCCAAAATCAATTCGATGCCGATTTGGATCATATATATATATATATAGGGGTCCTCTTTGAGATTCGTACCAGATTAAAACAAATGGTTCAGATCTCATCCACATAGTCATTTGTATTTCCCTGGATCTGAATTCTGGTTGAAATAGTTTATTTTATTTAGGGTACGTAAACATCACAGCGACCACTTGAGACTAGGTCCTACTCTGGTTCGATGGGTTTAATCACATTCAATTTGCTTTAAGATTCGTGCATAATGCTTTAAATTCCGTGCACATCTGTTTTAATTTTCGTGCGCACCAATCTTAAATTAGATCGGACGGTAATCATGCTAGTTGAACCTAAAAGTAGGTCCGATGGGCATCGGACCTACTCCGTTCTCCACAGCGACAACGCAAGGATTTATAAGTAAAAATTAGTAAATGAAAAAATACACCCACGCATGCATGAACTACCAAATGTTATCCACTCAGCCTTACTTCTTCCACAATTAATTACCACCTAGAGTTTAAAGATGAGAAGATCAGGAGCTCCGTTCAAATATCCGGATATGTGTCCCTTCTCGTTTATAAATTTGATTTTGATTTTGAATGCTTAATTAATGACAAATGGACTCCTATAAATTTGATTACAATATATTTCAAGCACAAAGGTGTTCACCATGCACTAGTCCTCCAACCCTTCATCAACCGATCTCAGCCCTTTATCAGATAACAAAGATGCATCTTTTATGTGGGGACGAGGGAATATTCCCTATCACACCTTTTGTCATCCTTACATTTAATCAGATAAATATTAAGTCAATTAAATAAGTGGGGAATGTCGAAATCACAACACATTAATAACTTGTATATATAGAGAGGTTGGCTAATATCAAAATCTTTGTTCCGGAGCTATATATGGTGAAACCAAATGATTTTCTGATTTTCAAAGTCCAAACGGCTAATCTAAACCGTTAGATGTGATCTCTATATTAAAATGTGCTTGGAGACCAAATTTTACATTTTTTTTGGAATTTTTTTACTATTTATTAAGCTAGTTTTAAAATTGCTGATTTTAATAAACAGTAAAAATTTTCTGGATCATTGAAAACAGCAATTTTCAAACTGGCTTAATAAATAGTAAAAAAAATTCCAGAAAATGTAAAATTTGGTCTCCAAACACATTTTAATATAGATTGAATGTACGTTGAACGGTTTGGATTGACTGTTTGGATTTAGAAAATATAAAAACCGAAGCGTTTGTTCCACGGCCTAGGTACAAATGTTTTGATATTAGCCAACCTCTATATATATATATATATATATGTGTGAAATTACACGTTAAAATCTTTCTGGTTACTTATCATCATCATTTCTATTGTTTGGTACCCATTGGAAATTTATAAATCCTATATAAATCATATCCCTTTCTTTACTGATCCAACAATCGGAAATTTGTGACCCGACCTGCCTATCCGCTGTAACCTTTGATATAAAAGAAGTTAAGAACTATATAAAATTCTTGCATGATCACTGAAACAATATATATAAGGGTGAGGTATGAGCATGACAGGGGTCAGGGGTGAGAGCTTGAGCTTCCATGCATCAATATCTCTGACTCTGGATATGATATATGTGCATATGCAATTGGATTTAAGTGGGATATGTATACCATGCATCATCTCTGACTCTGGATATGATATATGTGCATATGCAATTGGATTTAAGTGGGATATGTATACCATGCATCATCTCTGACTCTGGATATGATATATGTGCATATGCAATTGGATTTAAGTGGGATATGTATATATAATATTTTGTATGCATAATTATCTTTGTTTAATTCGATGAAGTACAGGACCACATTATGTGGTCCATTAGCATTAAAAATTTGTTAATTCACTTTTCATTTATGAGATATCTTTAAATGATTTATAGAGCAAAGATCAGAAGTTGGAGGTTTGTCAGGGTCACTTTCACCATATATCATTGCTAATCACTTGTCACCCCATACTTTTGTTTTTATATTAACTAAAAGATTTTTAGTTGAAGCTATTTTATAAAATTTCATGCCTCTAATTGTGTTAAGCGGTGGTCCTTTGAAGAGCCAATGGCTGGAGCTCTTCCTGTTGTGGCCATTAAGATTCCATGGGGCATGCAATCATCTCCTTCCTCTACCTTGCTTTTGTTGAGAATTAATTCTAAATTGGTTCTAGAAAATCTGCAGAAATTAAGTTGGCTAGAAAGCAGTTTTCTGACGTGTAAAACTGCTATGAGTGCTGCAAGTTATTTTTAGTATAGTTGTTATTTTTAGCATATGTTCTGTAGTGGATAGTTATTAGTGGGTAGTTATTTTAGAGAACGTGTAGTACTAATTTAAATACTGTAGAACTTTGTAATTGAGTAAGCGTATGAAAAAGTTTTTTGCTTCTATTCAGAAAATAATTCTCTGTTTCTGGAAATACTGGCACAGCAGCACAGTATTCTGTTTTGGTGGATTGAACTGTCAATTAGCAGCAAAACCTTTGTTGTTTTACATCAGTTTACTTCTATCATAACCCAACAAATTGGTATCAGAGCAAGTCGTTCCATTGGGCACAGATGGCTAAAACCCTAGGCAACAACTTCAACATAACTCAACTGGTAATTCACAAAGGTGAAAATTATGAATTTTGGAGCATCAAGATGAAAACCCTGTTTAAATCATCATGGTTTGTGGGATTTAGTAGAGACGGGTGTGCCTACTGAAGGCCCCAATTTGCAAGAAAATCAGAGGAAGGATGCACAAGCACTGTTTTTTATCCAACAATCGTGCATGATACGATTTTCTCCAAGATTGCTGCAGCAACCACCGCAAAAGAAGCATGGACAACCTTGAAGACTGCATTTCAAGGACGAAGTTCACGAGTTATTGCCATGAAACTGCAAGGGCTATGTCGAGATTTTGAGACACTGTAGATGAAAACAGAAGAATCAGTGCAGTTTTTTCTGTCAAGAGTCACAACCGTTGTCAACCAAATTCGAGCATATGAAGACAACCTCACAGAGCAAACCGTGGTGGTGATCGGGCCAAAACATATAGCGAAAATTCATATCTTTTATTGCTGAAAATGGACAAATATGAATGCAAAGTAGCTATTTTTCCAATTTATTTACCGCAAATGTGTTTTTAGGCTATTTTGGCAGATTTTGAAGAAAGTTGCATATTTAGGCAAAAAATGGAGCAAATGTGCCGGATTTAGGCTATTTCTGAAGTTAGCACCAAATCAGGGCACCGCTGGAAGCATGCAACACCTTACACGAAGTGCACAACATGCAAAATGGCAAAATCACAGAAAATCTGCTAAGTCAGGAGGTCGTGCGGGTTCAACCTATGCCGCACGATCCATGGACTCAATCCGTGAACTGTTCAGATTCTGATCAAATCTCCACAATTGATGCTAATTTTGGCAGAATTCTTCTAGGAGGGCGTGATTGCTTAAGAGCCAAGTTTGGCTCGCTATTTTTGGCTCCTTCTATGCAAACTTGGAGTGCTAAGTCTCCACCTTCTCCACTACTTCCACTACTTCATCTCTCATTTAGGAAGGCTATAAAAGCTCCTCTTGTAATAGGATTTAGGATGTGTTTAATTGTTTTAAGTCCATAGAATCGATTAGTATCCTCATGCTAGGTTAGGTTAGAGAGTTACTTAGAGATAGGAGAGTAGTCATTGGAAGCCGAGCAAAAGAAGAAGGCGTCATCTAAGGAGACTAGGGTTCTTCAACCTTAAATTGGGTTGTAGTCTATGTTCTCTTTATTTTATTTCTTTTATTTTTCCATGGCCATGATGAACTAAACTCCTCATCTCTAGGGTGACGTTTGTAATCGAATTCTTTGTTATGTTTTAATATATATTTATGTTTCGTGTATGTTGATTTGTGTTTGTTTTATATTTAAATTCTTTTTTTATTAAGTCATTGCATACATAGTTCTATCTACTATATGTCAATGCCCTCTACATACCAATAGGTGTAAAGTCTAAGAATCTCAGTATGAGTGGGACACCCTCGTAAGAACTTTAAACACTTCGGCTAACGAGGCTTGGCAGCGATTCAAAGACTAGGGTTAGAACCCAGGGGGCTCCCTTGGCAAGATAGCGTAGATTGGAAATTTGGGTTTTATTAGTATCATACTTAATTTATGTAGGGTATTTGAGTTAATTAATTGAGGGGTAGAATAGATATGAACAATGAGGTTTGTGTGAGAAATTTAATTGCATACTTACGATACTCTGAACTGTTAGCCCAAAAACCGATTGCAAGATCGGAAAATCTTTCAAATCACATATACATAAACCCAGCAAGTCATGCGGGGTAGTGACAGTGCCGCATACGGGGTGACAGGCGCATGCGGGATAGGAAGACGTCAGAAATATATATTTTTTGCATAATTTATAAGGAGAAAACCTGAACCCTAGAGAATCTCTATTTAATTGTTTAACTCAAACCTTAGCACAATTAGTGCCTCCGCCTATAACTTTAGGGTATTGAATCCAACAAACTATTTATAATGTTTTCAAACCAACTGAAGCACCTAGACTAGTGAAAGGTAGATAACTAATACACTATCCCTGTGGATCGACACTCCAATTATACTACACGATAGGATCATACGCTTGTGATATGAACATAAGTAGACATAGGGTTAAAATGTATATTAATTTATACTAAAAGTAGTAGTAACATTTTGGTTCATTAGGTGGCCAAGGTGCTGAGAAGCCTAACAACAAAATTTGATCATGTTGTGGAAGCAATTGAAGAGTCAAAAGATCTCTCAACATATATCTTTTATGAACTAATGGGATCACTGCTGACCCATGAAGCGAGGTTGTCCAGATCAGAGGAGAAATGCGATGAAAGGGCATTTTACACAAAGGGAGAGTCCTCCCATGGCAAATGCCGAGGCATAGGAGAACGTGGTAGTGGCAGAACTGGCGAATTCCTGTTTCAGCGCGACAGAAAAGAAATCAAGTGCTACTACTGCAACAAATTTGGGCACTGTCAATTTGAGTGCTACAAGAAGCAGAGAGAGGAGAACCAAGCAAGCTATGTAGAAGAGAAAAGCGAGCAACCGACGATTTTTATGGCTAGTACATAAGGTGAAGTCGATGCAAGCACCATATGGTTTCTTGACAGTGGTTGTTCCAATGACACGACCAGTTATAGGCATTTGTTTGAAGAATTGGATGAAACTCACAAATTGAAGGTCAAACTTGGTGATGACAAACTGATTCAAGTGGAAGGCAAGGGCACAATAGCAGCGCACACCAATGAAAATGGTATGAAATATTTGCATAATGTTTATTTCATTTCAGAGTTGTCACAAAACCTGCTCAGCATCAGGCAATTAATGAAGAGTGGATATTCAATCCTGTTTGAAGAAAATTCTTGTGCCATCAAAGATAAAACCACAAATCAAACATTAGTAGAAGTAAAAATGGGAACCAACAAATTGTTTCCACTTGAAATCTCAGGTGTAAAAGAGAGAGCAATGGCAGTAAAAGAGTTAAGCAAAACTGAGTTATGGCATCTTAGATATGGGCATTTAAATATCAATGGGTTGAAATTGTTGAATCAGAAACAAATGGTTTATAGGTTGCCTGAGATCGATCAAATAGGTGTGTGTGAAGGGTGTATCTATGGAAAACAAGCCAAATTACCCTTTCCTAAAGGTTAGTCTAACAGAGCAACACAAATCCTCAAAATAGTTCATGCAAACCTATGTGTACCAATGCAAACTGCATCATTGGGTGGTAGCAGATATTTTCTCTTTTTTTATAGATGATTTTAGTCGAATGAGTTGGATTTATTTTTTTCAAAATAAGGGAGAAACATTTGAAAACTTTAAGAAGTTTAAGGCCTTTGTAGAAAAGCAAACTGAAAAGAGTTTGAAAGTGTTAACGACTGATAGAGGAGGAGAATTTCAGTCCGCTGAATTTAAGAGATTCTATCAAAAAAAGGCATACACCATGGATTAACCACACCATACCGGAACAAAATGGGGTTGCAAAGAGAAAAAATAGAATTGCTGTTTAATTAGCTAGAAGCATGCTAAAACAAAAGGTTTGCCGAATATGTTCTGGGCTGAAGCAGTATCAACTGCGATTTATTTGTTGAATTTGTCTCCAACTAAAGCAATGATGAACAAAACCCCTTTTGAGGCTTAGTTCACTACTACCAAAACTGGCTTTGTACACTGCACATTGTACACGGATTTGGCAATTATATTAAAAACAGTGTACCAAATATGATTTTTTACTTATTCAAAAGATCTGCACGATTTCTACACGGATAATTAGTTAATAATCAGTGTAGAATTATTAGAGAGAGCTACACGGTTTATTAGAAACCAAAAATCTGTGTGTAAAGAGGTCCGTGTGCAAATAATTGAGAGAGCTACACGGACTTTTAATACAAAGCCGTGTAGGAATATTACACACGGTTTTTTGATAATATATCCGTGTAGAAATAGTATAATTGTACACGGATTAATAACAAAAGAGCCGTGTATGTTTAGTTGGAGAGCTACACGGATTTATAACTAAATAGCCGTGTATAATAGTGTAGGGTTTTAATGTCTTCCCCTTCTAGCGCCGTTTTGATCAAGTCTTTTAGTTAATACATCTCTCTGAACTGAGCTTTTTTCTATCAGATTTCTGCGAATTGATCGAGGCCAGCAGCTGAGATCTGAGATCTTTGAATTAAGTTTGTATTTTCTCCTCTCCATCTTTCTAAGGTTAGTAATATGTATTTAAATCATTTTCTGTTATTTAGGCTTATTTAGGTCATTTCATGCATGCTTGATTTCTTAATTTTAAATGTAATTAATTAGTGTATTGTGGTCCAATAACCGACCTTTAGATGCTTTTAGGTCCATGCCCGTTCAAAATTAATCCAATAGAGATTAATCCAATAGAGATTAATTTTGGATAGTCCCCGTTTTGGGACTGCTCTTTGAATATTATGTCTCATTTAGGATGTGAACACATATTAGCGGGATTTAATTAGTATTTGAGAAAAGTTCGACAGTATTTTCCCTTATTGCTCCTACGAGTATGTGGTTCGTACGCATACTTGGGGAGTTAAGGAGAAATGCTGCCGAATTTTTCTCAAATACTAATTAAATCTCGCTAATATGTGTTCACATATGAGACATAATATTCAAAGAGTGGGTTAAGATTGTAAACCGGCCCTTTGTAAGCCCAAAATTTTGTACACGAAGGAGAATGTTGACCATGCATGATTAATTGATCAAATCATTTTTTAATTTAATTTACAGATGGATCGAAGCTGGATGTATGAAATGCGACGTGACAGTGAAGAATATTTGGTTCGCGTTGATGAGTTTATAAAATTTGCTGAGAGTTATAGAGTGAAGAAAAAAGAAGAAGACATTTTATGTCCTTGTAAAGATTGTAAAAATTTATTAAGATTTTTGGACATCGAAGAAATTAGAGCTCATTTGATTTGTCGGGGATTTAAGAAAAGATATACATGTTGGTTCATGCATGGTGAGAAATTTAAGGAAAGTAGTAGTGCCAATAAAGATTGTAATCGTGAATTGAATGATGAGAATATTAGAATTTCTGATAATTTTGAACTTGATTGGAACGAGGATTATGAGAGTGCCGAATATTCTGATAACGTCGAACCCGAAAATGACGATGATGAGATGGAGAGGAATTTTGATGAAAATGTAGAACACGAGTTTACTGAAAATTTGGAGGATATGTTACGTGATGTGGAAGATGAAATTAGTGATAAAAATTATGATAAATTTCAAAATTTGTCTAATGAATCTAAGAAGCCGTTGTATCCCGGGTGTACCAATTTTACAAAACTGTCAGCTGTGTTGAAATTATTAAACTTAAAAGCAGACAATGGTTGGAGCGATAAGAGTTTCACGTCCTTATTACAGCTTTTAGGAGAAATGCTCCCAGATAACAACGAGTTACCCGGTACAATATATCAGGCAAAGAAGTTGATATGTCCAATGGGGTTGAAGATCGAAAGAATACATGCATGTCCGAATGACTGTGTATTGTATCGTAACGAGTACGAGGCCATGCATGTCTGTCCTAAATGCGGTGTTTCACGATATAAACGTCGTAAGGACCAGGACACTGATGATTGTAACGAGGACACAATGGCCGACCTCCGGCTAAGGTGTTGTGGTATTTGCCGATAATACCGAGATTCAAACGGTTGTTTGCGAATCCCAAAGATGCAAAATTATTGCGCTGGCACGAAGAAGAGCGCAAAAATGACGGTAAACTAAGGCACCCGGCTGATTCTCCTCAATGGAGAAACATTGACAGACATTTCAAATAATTTGGTTCTGAAACGAGGAACCTTAGGATTGTGGTGAGCTCAGATGGAATGAGTCCGTTTGGAAGTATGAGCAGTCGGCACAGTACTTGGCCAGTTCTTTTATGCATCTACAATCTTCCTCCTTGGTTGTGCATGAAACGCAGATATATAATGATGTCATTACTAATCCAAGGACCCAGACAACTCGGAAATGACATAGATGTATATCTCGCACCATTAATCGAGGACCTCCAAAAATTGTGGCGTGATGGCGTCCCGGTGTGGAATGCGTATATGAAAGAGACCTTTAACTTGCGGGCCATGGTGTTTTGCACCGTAAATGATTTCCCCGCGTACGGGAATTTGTCGGGTTACACTTGTAAAGGAGCAAAAGCGTGCCCGATCTGTGAAGATGACACGCAGGTGCTGAGGTTGAAAAATTGTCAAAAGAATGTATTCATGGGGCATCGTAGGTTTCTTCCTATTAATCACCCATATCGTAAGAAGAAGATGTCATTCAACGGGAAAATTGAGCTTGGAGTGGCTCGTCATTCATTAGACGGGGAGAGTGTCTTCGAACGGGTAAAAAACATTGATGTTGTTTTTGGAAAATGCGCCAAAGCACTACCGAAGAATATTTGGAAAAAGAGGTCCATATTTTGGGAGCTACCGTACTGGAAATATTTAGAAGTGAGGCATTGCCTAGATGTCATGCATGTCGAAAAAAATGTCTGTGACAGTTTAATTGGTTTATTATTGAACATTCCGGGGAAGACTAAGGATGGTATTAAAGTGAGAAAAGACATGGTAGAGATGGGAATACGACACGAGCTCGCACCGCAGGAGAAAGGGAAGCGCACATACCTACCCCCCGCACTGTGCACAATGTCAAAGAAAGAGAAAACAAGCTTCTGTGAATGCCTCAATGGTATAAAAGTCCCATCAGGATATTCTTCGAATATTAAGAAGTTGGTGTCGATGAAGGACTTGAAACTGGTCGGTCTGAAATCTCACGACTGTCATGTTTTATTGACACACATAATTCCCGTTGCAATTCGGGGAATTTTACCAAAGCATGTTCGTCAAACCATTACGAAGCTTTGTTCTTTCTTCAATGCAATAAATTCCAAAGTGATAGACCCTCTAAAATTGGACTCTTTACAAAAGGAGGTCGTCGTGACTCTTTGCCAACTTGAGATGTATTTTCCGCCATCTTTTTTCGATGTCATGGTTCACCTTGTTGTTCATCTTGTGAGAGAAATTAAGATTTGTGGTCCCGTGTTTCTTCGGTATATGTATCCATTCGAGAGATACATGGGCATCTTGAAAAAATACGTAAGGAACTGACATCGACCCGAAGACAGCATTATAGAAGGATATTCTACGGAGGAGGTGATTGATTTTTGCACCAACTACTTGACCGGTGTAGATCCTATTGGCGTTCCAAAATCTCGATACGAGGGAAGGCTCCAAGGAGTCGGGACAATTGGGTTGAGAGCCGTAGTTGCTGATCTAAATGAACTACAAAAGGCACATTTTATTGTACTACAACACATGACAGATGTTGCTCCCTATATAGATGAGCACATGACAATCCTTCAACAACAAAACTACACGAGGAGTCAGAAGTGGCTTACTAACGAGCATAATCGTTCTTTTATAGGATGGCTGAAAGAAAGAGTGCAGTCACACCCCGTACCTGAAATTGTTAAACTCCTTGGCGAAGGACCCCAAATTGTTGTTAGAACATTCCAAGGATACGAGATTAATGGATATACATTTTACACTAAATCCCAGAGTGATAAGAGCACGATGCAAAACAGTGGGGTGACGTTGGTGGCGACCTCTCAAGAATTCAGTAGATCCGGAGATGGCCGGGCTGTAATAGCATCAAAGTCATATTATGGCGTTATTCAAGAAATTTGGGAGCTCATTTACAGTCCTCGCCTGAGCATTCCCGTGTTTCGGTGTCAATGGGTCGAAGACCGAGGTGTTAAAGTTGACAACGACGGGTTCACACTCGTTGATTTAAACAGGGTTGGGCATGTTGATGATCCGTTTATACTCGCCAAGCAAGCCACCCAAGTCTTTTATGCCACTGACCCGAGTGATGCTAGGTTGAGCGTCGTCCTATCCGGAAAAAGAAGGATTGTCGGGGTAGAAAATATCGTCGATGAAGAAGAGTACGACCAATTCGACGAAATACCTCCTTTTTGTACCGACGTGCAAGCTGAGGTAGCAACACTTGAAGGGGTAGACGAAGCTGACTACATGCGGTCCGACCACAATAAAGGATTATGGGCCGAGGGTACTGTTCAAATAGTGGAAAAAAGGAGAAAAAGGAAAAAAAAAGCATAATGTATAATATTTATTTTGTTTAAGACCGTGTAGCTTTTAATATTGCAACCTTAGCTTGTAATATATCAAATAAAAAAGGAAAAAAAGAGGGAAAAAAGAAAAAAAGCATAATGTAGTATTAGTATTATCAAATATTAGTATTAATTTTTGAAACAATGAAGGATTATGTTTAATGAAGGATTATCAAATATTATCAAATATTGCAACAATGAAGGATTATGTTTAATGCTTATAATATTATCAAATATTAGTATTAGTTTTTGAAAATATTAGTTAAAACATTTAATAATAAAATAAAATAAATAAAATTTCATTATTAGATTTTAATATTAGTTGCTTGGTACAAATATCGGTATAAGTTTTTAAATATTAGAAATCTGAAATTTTACTTAATTTATTATTACTTTAGAAATATTAGATATCTGAAATTTTACTTAATTTATTATTACTTTATAAATATTAGAAATCTGAAATTTTACTTAATTTATTATTACTTTATAAATATTCACCTCCTGAAATTTTACTGAACCTGGGACCCGCCTGTCGGACCTATTTATACACGGACATTTAGCTAATAGTCCGTGTAGAAATGGAAGAGAGCTACACGGACTATTAGCTAGATGTCCGTGTAGAAAGGATATTTGCACACGGACTTTAGAGTTATGTCCGTGCAGAAAGCTCTTTGTACACGGTCTTTTAAGTTAAAAGTCCGTGTATAATGAGGAAAACACTATTATTTCGAAATCCTTCTCTGCCAAAATTTTCATAAGTCCGAAAACCCTCACAGAGAATTAAGCGGTTCAGTTCCAAAAACCCTCACAGAGAATTTCGAAAGCCTTCTCCGAGCTCTTCACCGCCTCACCGCCTCACCACCTCGGTCTCTCTCACCCGTGGTCTCTCTCTCTCTAACCCGCGGTCTCTCTCACCCGTGGTTAGCGTCTCTCTCTCTCTCTCGTTGATTAATCTAGGTTATATGTCAAAAATTGTGATTAGGCCTAGGAATTTTGATTAGTCTCTTATATGAATAGCTCCTCATAACCTAACACTTCATGCATAACCGAATCTACATTGATGGTAGAGTTGCTTATAGTCACTTTTATAATTCATAAAATGCTAAATATGTAATTGTAGTTTAGTAGTTAAAATTTCGCTTTACATGATTTTCAAGATTTAAATTCCTCATACCAATTTGATAGATTTTGATCTAGGTTATATGTCAAAATTAATCTAGGTTATATGTCAAAAATTGTGCCAAAAATTGATTAATCTAGGTTAATTGATTAATCTAGGTTATATGATTTAGGGTATTTTGCCAAAAATTGATTAATTTAGGGTATTTTAGCAAGAGGTGATTTTAGCAAGAGGTTTAGATTTGTCAATTTTATTTTATGTTCATTTTAGCAAGAGGTCATTTTAGCATATTTGTACAAGAATATCAATTTAGGATTTTTGTACAAAATATCAATTTTATGATTTGATCTTTAATTTCATAATTTGGTCACTTATGATTTGATCTTTAATTTCAATTATTGGTACAAGAATATCAATTTTTGTACAAGAATATAAATTATTGGTCACTTATGATTTGATCTTTAACTTCATGCAGAACCATGTCGGATGAGGATGAGTACGTCGATATGATGGCAGAAGAGGAGCAGCAAGCTACTGTCTCATCAGAAAGAAGGAGAAGAGGGCCGACAATGTGCACGAGCATGTCCGAGCAGACCCATCAAGAAATCTGGTTCACAGAAGACGGGCGTGCGCAGGGAGAAAAACGGCAGAAATACTCAAATTGGTGTACGAGTTTGGTGAGGCAAAACGCGAGTATCCTTGTTGAGAGATGGGATCATTTTGAGGATGCGGTGAAGGACGAGTGGTGGAACAGGGTGAAGGTAAAGTGCCTAACAACTCTTTGCTTTATTTTCACTTATGTATGATCTATACTTAAATACACTAAATTTTGGTGTCAATCAGGCTCAGTGGAACATCGAGAATGATGTTCCAAAGGATAAGACTTTGAAGATTATGAACAATGGTTGGAAGCAATTCAAGAGCACGTTGAAGACGGAGTTCATGGAGAAAGGGAGAACTCCGGTCGGCTACTACAAATGGCTAAAACAAGAGGACTGGGATGCGTTTCAAGCTTTGAAGTCTACCAAAGAGTTCCAGGTATCTAACTCGTGCCTCTTTTGTGCTTATTCTTTCTCGATATGTACTTATCTTTCTAAAACTAATTGATCGTTATTGTCTTGTTTCTGTGAAGGCAAAAAGTGATAAAGGCAGGAGGACCGTTGCCTTTAACAAGTATCCACACCATCTAGGGTCAGCTGGTTACGAGGGTAAGTCGGCAGAATGGAGGAAAGTCTTGGAGCAAAACAAGGATTCTGACTCACCCGTGGTTAGGATCCAAAATCCTAGGGGCAAAGATTGGGTCATGGGTAGAGCCGAGGTAACCGCTGACGGGAGGATAGTACTCCCAAAGGATTTGCAACCCGTGGCTCAAAGAATGGTAAGAGTCCTTTATACTTTGTGACATTCATCCGAAAATTATAACTCCGAAAGTACATCAATTGTTCTTTTGCTTTAACTAATTCTTCTACTTGAACAGTTGGAAGTGGAGGAGGAGGTCAACTCGGGTGCCCGGAGTGTCGAACGACAAAATGATTCCTTGTCCGCAGCGCTCGAGAATCCAGAACACCCGGGTCGAGTAAGGGGTGTAGGGGGCTACAGGGGCTGGAAGGAGGTGTTCCGAGTGGAGGGACAAAAACCTCAAAGAAAATCTCGTGCCAAGGTAAACAAAGACGAGATAGTTGCGCAGATACGCGCGGAGGTGAGCAAAGAGTACGACGCAAGGTTTGCTGAGATGGAAGCAATGTTGACACAAATTAGATCAGCAACTACGCAGCCATCCGAGCAACCACCTCCCATTTCGCCGGGAATTCGGCGAAGTAGTCAAGCATCCGGCACGTGGGCCTTAGACGATTTGGATAATCTCAAGGTAATCAATACTTGTTCATAATCTAAAGTTAATTAAAACCTGTTTGCAACCTTGTTAGACAATATCGCATCATTAAAATAAACAACTTTCCTATAAATTTGCAGGACCCCAGAGCATGCGACCTCGTCCTGTTGCATGGTAGTGTTCCTCTGATCGTTGCTAAGGGCGTTGTACATCCAGGAACCAAGAGTGTACACTTTGGTCAGCTAAGGCCCGACCATGCATGCGTGCAGGTTGAGTTAGTCGTGGATGGGTGGCAGCGCGTACCCCTTCCTGTCCCTACCGACAAGATGTTTGTGCTTGATGATGCACGGATGTCATTTGTCCAATGGCCCAAGAGTCAGATTGTTTTGGATCAGGTAATCCATAAAAAAATCCATTTATTTGTTACATTCAACTCATTCTTTTTGAAATACTAGAATAATCCATCTATAACTTGATACAGACACGAGGAGATGATGTTACCGGTACGGCGATGTCACCGGTACGTCAGGAGGTGGCTTGTGACGTCGCGGCTGACGCGCCACAATCACCGCCCCGTCCTATGGTCACCGAAGAAGAATACAGCCGTTTGCCCAATGATTTGCGCCTTCTCCACGACTACTTGATGACGGCGCCCGAAGGCATGAAGGATATCATCATCCCTGTCCCACCTGGGATGTTTCTACACGAAGGCAGGGATCTCTTGCTGTCGTTCCAAGACTTCAAGGACATCTTCCACCACTCGTCATCCGACAAATGGCTCGATGTGTCATTCATCACCATTTTCCTCATGTTAGTGATCAAAACTTATTTTCATTATTGTATAGAACTCAAATATATATTCTAATTACAATATTATGAGTTTTCAGGAAGCTAATCCGAAACTGTGATGAGATGGTTGAACAGAAGAACTTGTGCATATTTCTGGACCCGGAGAAAGTGAGTTCTACGGCAGTGACATGTTATTCGGATATGGCTATCGAGTACATGTGTTCTGCGATGCATCGTGCTAAGGCAGAGGAGAAGAAATTCATTCTCATGCCATACCACCAGAGGTTAGTTCTAATCTTAACTTATGTGTTGTTTATATTTTAATTAAAGAATTGTATAAAGGAAATAAAAGTTAAACATAAAAAAAAAGAAATCACACCATCAACCATAGCAAACACTTGTGTCACTATTATATGCTAAAGTACTATAATTCTTCTCCTCGATCCCACAGCAAACATTGGTGTTCGATTATCATTGTGCCGTACCTAAATGTGGGCATAATTGTTGATTCTTGTAAGCCCAAAGGAAGGATCGCGCTTGACAAGTGCAAAGCTATCTTCCCTTTTGTGAATAAGTAAGCAATAATAATTCATTAGGTTTGAATTTCTTTCAATCATATCAAATTATAAAATTGCTAATTACATTCACTCAATTTTGTAAGGGCTTTTGCGAAATATATTAAAGAGGGAGGATCAGATAGCACGGGCATGCGCAAGAAATCTAAGTTGAATTGGAAGTGGATGTTGGTGAGCACACTTTATGAGTTAGTAATTTCATATCTTGTTCAAAAAAATATTGTCATTCTAACAAAGGCCGCTAAATGTAAATTTCAGAGCCCGCAACAGAAGGAGGGTTGGGAATGCGCTTATTACACGATGATATTCATGTTTGACTTTGTCGAAAGAATACAATTCCTATTCCCAAAAGCGATATGTACTTCATATTAATTTCCTATATAATAAGCAATTGATATCTACCTTTTCTGAAATACTAACTATTATCAAATTATAATTTTGTAGGATGTGACAAAGCAAGCGCATTACACCAAGGATCAGATTGACGATGTGCGGTGCATGTGGGCAAGGTGGTTTGCCATGGAATTTTGTAATCCTCGATATGAATTTGCATAGATTTGTAATAAAAATATGTTTCGAATGAATTTATTGCTATATGAATTTTGTATAAATTTAGTAATTTCTTGCTAATTAATCTGTTTCGAATGAATATTTGTATTTCTGTTGCAAAAAATTGGCTAGCAAAGCTGGAGGCTAGCCCAAAAACAAAATATACAAAAAAAAAAAAAGGTATTTATACACGGATATTTCACAATTGTGCGTGTACGATAGAAAAAACAAAAAAAAATATTAGCTATTGCACACGGTTATTTAACAGTTGTCCGTGTACAATAGGATAGAGCTACACGGACATTTTATAAAAAACCGTGTGCAATACTAATCATACACGGATATTTTAGAAAAATCCGTGTATGATAGCCTTGCTGGAGGCGAAATACAAAAAATCTTCAACTATTTGTACACGGATATTTACCAAAAGTCCGTGTATAATAGCTAAGAGAGTTACACGGACTTTTAATACAAAGCCGTGTAGAAAGAGGAATCGTACACGGTTAATTAGGGGATATCCGTGTAGCTCGGTAACTTGTAGAGCGACACCGGCAGGTCTTTGTACACGGTTAATTAGGGAATATCCGTGTAGAAATCATTATAGTCACACACGGTTAAATATCCGTGTGTAGTTTCTGACCTATTCATACACCCTGGCTTTAAACACAGCAGGAAATCCATGTAGCTCTTCCATTAATGTCCGTGTGCAATCTGTTTTTCTGTAGTAGTGGTTTGAGAGAAAACCTAGAGTTGGGCATTTGAAAGTGTTTGGTTTTATTACATATACCTTAATCAACTCACAAAGAAGGACAAAACTTGATGAAGAATCAGAAAAGTTCATATTCATTGGCTATTGCACACAGTCTAAGGGTTATAGACTGTACAACCCAAACAGTGGTAAAATTGTGGTGAGCAGAAATGTTTTATTTGATGAAAATACTAGTTGGCAGTGGAAAGAAACAATACAAGGAGTAGAGATTGTAGAAATAACAGAAGATGATGTTGAAGGCATTGAAACTGTACAACAACCAACTGATCCAAACATATCAGACATGAATGAAAATTGCCCCAGTTCAGATCTAAACAGCAACAATTCTGATCCTGATTTGCCTCCAGGCAGACCTGACAAAAACCAAAACCCTAACCCTAATACACCAACAGTCGGAGTTTACAGCAGACGTCATTTTGGTCCTGACACACCCGTAAGAAAAATGAAATCTGTGCAGGAATGTGTGAAACAACACAGGTATTATATATGGCAGATCTCTCAACCTTTGAAGAAGCTGCAAAGAAAGGAGGAATGGCAACAGACACACTTACAAGCATTGGCACGAAGCAAATTCGAGCTATTCCAAAAAAGCACTTGGAGTAACCAATTATGAATCAAGGGGGAGTGTTGAGAATTAATTCTAAATTGGTTCTAGAAAATCTGCAGAAATTAAGTTGGTTAGAGCATCTACATTCCAGCAATTCAAATGAATTTCTAAATAATTGTTAACCACTTTTTAGAAATTAAGATCTCTAAAGTTTTTAACTCTCACAACTCTGAAATTAATTTTAGAGTTTCTATTAAGCCACGTCAGTAACAAATTAAAAAGGAGAAATAATTTGAGCCAATTATTTAATCAGTATGGAGTTTATAAACAGTTTCTTAATAAAAAAACTTTACTACATAGTTTATAAATAAAAAACTCTTCCACATTCATGAAACTGAATTAGAAACTGCTACATCAAATTAGAAATTCTAATAGTACCAGGAATGTTGATACTCTTAGAAAGCAGTTTTCTGACGTGTAAAACTGCTGTGAGTGTTGCAAGTTATTTCTAGTATAGTTGTTATTTTTAGCATACGTTTTGTAGTGGATAATTATTAGTGGGTAGTTATTTTAGAGAACGTGTAGTACTAATTTAAATACTGTAGAACTTTGTAATTGAGTAAGCGTATGAAAAAGTTTTTTTGCTTCTATTCAGAAAATAATTCTTTGTTTCTGGAAATACTAGCACATGCAGTAGCACAGTATTCTGTTTTGGTTGATTGAACTGTCAATTAGCAGCAAAACCTTTGTTGTTTACATCGGTTTTACTTCTATCATAACCCAACAGCTTTTCCTAATTTAGATAAGGTTCAAAAATCCAATACACAACACCAGTCTTGTAGCGTAAAGGGGATAGTTTTTTTTACTTTGTTTCTATCTTTTTTTTTAATATGATCATATCTATATTTGCAAGCACTAACTATACATGAAATGCACACAAACAATTAATAGTGCGCCATTGTTGAGATACTTCAAAATTTGCAAAGTATTAATGCTATTCTTAGCTTTCTAGACATTCAGGAATAATAGAAAAAAAAAAAAAAAAACAAGAAATAGATATGACACCTCATGCTTCCAGACGAGAAAAAAAGCACGCTACATGGCTTGAGGATTAGTGACTATGATGACTACTATATAGTAATTAACAATAATTTCACTAATACTGATAATAATATCAGTATCATTGTCAATGATGTAATTATCATTTAATTATTTTATATAGTTTTACTTCTCTCCTGACACTTCTAGCACCATTGATCGCATTTCATGCTTCCGTTATGTAACCCCCACAGAAATATGGGAATCTAGACATGCAGGACCTAAGATCTACCAATGATGATTCTTTTTACCTTAATATATTTCTGGTGAAACTCGCACCAAATTCTGCATCAACTGTGTTCTGATCCTGTGGCACTTGTCACCTTAGTTATCCCCTGGGTGGCTACCACTTTATTCTAGCCTCTCCAAACTGCATAAACTTCGAGATATAGTTAATTGTACATAACAAAGTAATTAATTCAATGATGATAAACACTGAAAGAAAAGTACATTTTTTTTAGTTACAGAAAAAATGCCAACTATATTCAATAATGTCTTAGAAAGGTACAGAGCATGATTATTTACAAAATGGAAACAGAAACATATTTAATTGGCAATTACATAACCATTTGTTACGATTGCTAATTATTTGTTACGTAGTACAATATGAGGCCGAACTAAGAAAGTAAGTATAGTTGAGTTGCAATACACAAAATTATATTCTATTCAAGTTGAGATACTTTTAACTAGTTGAATATCATCTGCTGCTATCATTCTGATGCCATGTGTTTGTATTTTGATCAGATTTTAAAGTAGGATTGCTATCTTAAATGAAGAACTATATATTATAGAATAATGCAAAATATTGCCATCAAAATTGTTCCTGTACAGCAGGGACCACAGAAGAACCGCACTAATTTATGTGGGATACAAAAGGCAAAACACGGAATCAGCTTAATTTACCAAATAAAGCAAACTTTGGTTTTAGGCTTCCTGAAAGGGCAAAATCTCTAGGGGGTCCCCAGCCGTAGATCCTTGACAGGTGTCTTAATCCATGGCGACACCTGAGCAACGAGTCCCAATTGATTATGCACTTTATATTTTGGAAGCAGCGCTGGCTAACAAGCTCTATATGTGTGAAGTACATGTGTGTGACTAACAACCAGAACAGACTTAAAAATGGGTACAAGTAAGGAAGCATTATGGGCCTCATGTCGTTATCACATGATTAATTGAAGGCACTCTGTCTAGTTTTTACTTACCACTTCACAATTAAGATGGCAATTAGCAACAGCAGGCCATATCCTATTCAGACAAGAAATCTTGGTGTTTTATTCCCACCACCACATGTATCTACAGTTTCTATTGTGGAGGCTGACATATCTAACAACTTCAGTATTAGTTCAGCATATAATATATTTTTCAGATGTTGTGAATAATTTGTGATCAATAGTTGAACATTCCCCTTCTCTATATATTATGTTATTAAAATGTACTTGGAGATTAAATTTTATATTTTTTTGGAGTTACTATTTTTTAAGATAGGTACATAATCACTTTTTTAGATGGCCCAAAATTTTCTGAAAAATAGTGACTTTGTACCTATCTTAAAAAATAGTAAAAAAGTTCTAAACAAATATACAATGTAATCTCCAAATACATTTTAATGTGGATATCATGTTGAGCAATTCAGATCGTCTGTTTGAACTTTGAAATTGAGAATAAAGATGTGGGATATGATTGGAGCATGAAAGCAATAGGGCATTTGAGCCCTCCTATGTGTGTGTGCGCGCGCGTGTGTATCTACTTTCTACACCGTTGCAAGTCTGAAAATATTGATGTAGCAAAACTCGCCTGCCATAGTGGTTTCACTTGAATAAAAAAACAAAACTTAAATTTTGAAAATTTGAATAATTTTTAAGATAAAGAATACACTGTCAATTGGAAGGGGTTGGTGATCAGATAGCTGAGATAATAATTGTAGTTATCCAAACATCAATCCGGGAGCTAAAAATATAAATAAATAAGATTAGTTTCTAAGGTGCAAGTACCTCAAAGTGGACACATAATCAAGATCTTGTTTCAAAAACAGAAAATTATATATGGCATGCTTACAACAGTTTTATTAATTTTTAGAAATTAAAAAATCAGTTTGTCTGAAACAAGATTACAAAAAACAGTTCCATCTATTTATCGAGAATAAAAAAACAATCACTCATTGTAGTTGGAAGGTTATAGCAAAGCGCAATATCAACAGTAATATATTCGCTTGCTCCCTACCTGGTTGCAAGCTAGCTAGTAGTAGTTGTTAGCTGTATCCTCTAAGCATAGCACATAGCCACATACTCTTCTCTTTTTTCTCTCTAATTAGGCATACACTTCACTTGTATCTGTATGGGCCAGTATGAAAGCATCATTTCATAGCTCTCATGTCATGCATTACCACTGCATGTCATGCCATGATGCCACTGATGGATATTGGATCATGGATGGATGCAGTTTCTCTAGCTAGCGGTTGACCCATCATTCAGTATGTACGAAAGCATCTTGATAGAATCTCAAATATACCATTGGGAGCAACCCCATTGGCTAGCCGGTGAATCAAAAACCTATTTGTCATATTGTTTCTTTGTTCTCTGCAATTACAATAAATTTTACCAACTAAAATCAGTTTTCACTGTATCACTAAAGACTATATATTTAGCATTATAAATTGATCGTGTATCAAGTTTATATATATATGCAATTTTAGTGTTAATTATTTGACATTTTATCAAAATTTGTAAATTTAAAGTCATTTGATGAATAATAAAACATATATCAAATTAATAATTTTCATATGTATTATATTGGACTAAGTATAATTCATATATATATCTAGTGATGGATTTTGAAAATCATAACTTATGCTAAACAGATAGTTAATGTACATTTTCATACTTCCTATTGACAAACAGATAGTTTTCTTTTCCTTTTTTTCCTTTTAATTCTTTCTCAGACAACAAATCGTGCTTTGCCAAATCGGTGTCAATACTCAAATGATGCAATTTTGTTGGAATTTCAGTAAACAACCAAATTCCTAACCATGTGGAGTTAGTGACAGGATCGGAATCTATAAATCTCTGAGAATAGAATCTTACTGCCAAAGATTTGCCACTCCAGGTGTTAGATCTCTGCATGCACTTTTTCAGGACCAATTGGACATACTGGTACCAATTAAGCAGTCCCCAATTGCTTTTGCAAGTTGCCTCCCTCGAATAAAATCCATAGGTTCCCTTTTGCATTGTGCTCTGTCACTTCCTATATATGTTACTGCACATTTGCGCTGTATCATCTATTATATGACATAATTCTGTCGACATGTGTACATGAATTATGATTGTAAAAAAACTTTTCAAACAAAAAAAAAGATGGTTATAAAATTGTTAACATTTTAATTTTATTTGTTTTAGTGTTTAAGATTTAGACTTTAGAATTCACTTTAAGAATTTAGGATTTAAAGTGCAAGATTTATAATTCGGATTACGGGTTAACGCAATCAATCCCGTGAGAATGTTACTCGGCGATGTTTGAAGAACTTTTGAGTTCTTTTGTGTACTGTAGTTTGTTCATGGAGTTGAATTAAAAAAAAAATTTACTAATCTTGATATTCACTCATTTTAATATAACAATTTTTTTTATTTCTTTTAATATATTATGTTAGTTTTTTAGTAGCCAACTAACTTCAAAAGGATCCTTCAAAAAGAACTTCAAATTAAAGTAATGTTATTTTCACTTCATTCGTATAAATAAATTTGCTATTATTAAAATCCAATCTTTGTATAATTGTTTTTTCTGTGATATTTATGTATAATTGTAAATATTTGTTAAAAAAACTAAAGCAACGCTTCGATATTTCGATAGAATATCATTACAAACACTTAATTTGTAACTAGGTTTCAACTCAAATACTCCTTGATTCTACAGAACCACTACTTTTGTGTAATTTGGATTTCAATTCAAATACTCTTAGTTCTATAGAAACATACTGGAAGTATAGGAATTACCTAATCAGGTAAATAGCATGCAACAATGATGGTGAATGATGATGAGTTAGTCGCCAACAGGTGTAATATTCCAAGGCAGGATTGCACATAATCACATGGTTTCACCTTTCTTCTCAGCATTTGTATGCTTAGGAGACAAAGGTGACTGAGCACTGTAAACCTGAGACCCAATTGAGCATGCAAAGGCACACTTTTGTTCATTTTGTATGGCCAAGTTAGGCACTTTGTTCTCTTCAATGGAGCCGGTCGGTTATTGTCTGAGCAAGTCAACAGGTGTATACCAGCTTGATTTTTTGCATTATGATGGTGTGGTCATCCATATTGCATATATAATTGCAGAGATTCGTTTAGATCAAAACTGGATGATGATACTAATTTTAGATATAATCAATACTTCTATTTGTACTGTAATATATAAAAAAATTTAATGGACAAATTATTGATATATTGTTAACATCTTAACTCTGGAATCTGAATTAAGCAAGTTGCAAAGATCTTAATCCTTGCAAAATTGTACAATATTTGTATTTTTACTGATCTTTACTTGAGTTATGAATTTTGTTTTGTTCTTATAAATTCCATTGAATTAGTCAAATATTTCCATTTTTTTCCTGAAATAATTAGCTGATTAAGAGATTTACTAGCAGGTAACTGTAATTTCACCAATATACATATTTGCCTTGCAAATTGCCACACCTGAAATTGTGAACAGAAATTTCAGTACTTTTTGTTGGTAGTGGAGGCTGAATCTTTCCCTGTGCAGGTTTGGTACCGGGTACATGATTCACTGGTGCTTAGGAAGGCTTCAACAGGGTAATGATGTGATACTTGGTGACAGAATCCATCCAGATGTATTGCATTATCAATTAGTTAATTTAATCATGGGGAGGTAGTATTAAAATCTCAAGCTTTCAGCAGGCTAAATATTGGGCCAAGGGCCTGTTTCGGGCCTTGAAGCCCAAAATACTCCCACCCTTTTTTGAGGAGGAAGCAATTATCTTATAATATCACAATAAAGAAGTTATGTTCCAGCTTTTTGGTTATTTCAGATATTGATGTGTTTATTTCGGAAAAAAAATTATAATTCTGAAAAAATATGTAATTATTTAAGAAATCATTTTAATTTCCTCAATTAGCAAAGAACATTTTTGGTATATTTCTGTTATTCATGTTGGATGTTGCTTGTGGGACGTGGCTGTCTTATAGAAAAACGTTTCTGTTTTGTAGTTATCACCTAGCTGAGCGCAGTGTCTTGAAAAAAACTGAACGGTCCAGGATTGGACTGGACCACCCGCAGAACCGTCCTGTACCTGACATGGACCGTGGTCAATACCTGGACCGAGGATAGGGACGGGTCTTAGCCTGGTTTTTGGTGGGTTTTCTCAACTAGATCCGGACTAAACCGGTGGTTCTAAACCCATTGACCGGACCGGACCCTACCCGGACTAAAACTGTACCGGACCAAACCGACCCGGACTAACCCGTGGCAACCCGCCCTAGACCCGGAGCTAATCCGTGGCAACCAGCCGTGATAACCTGTGGCAAACCGGACCAAAACCGGCCTAAACCCGTCCGGAACCGGACTAAACCCAGGGCAAACCGGACCAAAACCATATTAAACCCACCCCAGACCGGACTAAACCCTCACCAGACAGTGGCCAAACCGAACCAAAACAAGATACAGTACAATATTTAAAAAAAAAAATAGTACAATATACACTGAACCGGACTGGACCGGATCATGGACCGGACCAACCCGTGTGGGTCTAGACCATGGTCCTTAGCACGGGTTTGGGCCATCCCCTTCAAATTTGAACCGCCTAATCTGAACGTTGCGGACCCGTGAACCGGAGAGACCCGGATCGGACCAGACCGTTTGCATAACACTAGATGAGCGTTCATTTAGGTATAACTCTGCTCTACGCCCATTCTGTGGCAGATTAGGCCGAATCCAAAATGAACGCGTAATTGCCTGAAAGCCGAACTATAAAATTAGAAGAGCTCAAAGTATGATTGGGCCTGATAAGTCATTATAGATCGGAAAATTTAAGGCCCGATATAAAGTCATGTTTACCAGTTCTGAGCTCACATCGGAAGATTCGAGTGTGTATTCTCTGAGGAGAACGGAGTAGGTCCGATACCCATCGGACCTACTTTTAGGTTCAACGAGCATGATGACCATCCGATCTAATTTAAGATTTATGTGCATGAAAATTGAAACAGATGTGCACGAATTTAAAGCATTCCGCACGAATCTTAAGTAAATCGACGGTGAGTAAACCCATCGCACCAAAGTAGGTCCGATGTGTCCTCTGAGATATAACAACTTTTGCGCGTGACCGACGTGTACGGTGCTTATTCAGGGATAAAACAGGGGGCTAGTATTATTTATGTTTTGAGATTCATGCAGAACGTATTTGAACGGTTAAGATTTTCCTAAAAAACATTCAAAGTTTGAGATATCTCAAGAATTCGAATTCGGAAGATTCGGGCATAGTTTTCATCGGACAACCAGGTCCCCTAATTATTTGCCCGAAAAATTATGTACGTCAACCGTTGTTGCTTATTGTACATTGAGTAGACTCAGAAGCGGAGTCAGACTTTCAAACTATGAAGGTCAAACAAAAAAAATTCTACGAAGGATAGAGTTCAATTTGACAATACCAAATTATTATATTCTAAATTATATAGAAAATTATACGTAAATATAAAAAATCTAAAAAAAAATAAAAAAAAAAGTCAATTGACTCCAAATAATGTAAAATAACCCCAAAACATGATTTTTGCACTAAAACACAAAGTAGGACAACAATAACTTTTTTCACATAATAATTAAACATAAAGGTGAAAAAATAAGACAAAATATATGTCAAAACTCTACATAATTTACTACCAAAATGAGCTTGATCAATTATTTTTCTCGATAAAAAATTACTTTCTAGATTGAATCTTGTTTCTTTTAAGCACCGCACAAGTGTCTCTCTTTAATCGTCAGCTCTAAATTAATCCCCATATCTATAAATAGTGCTTAATCTTTCTCTTAAGCGCTACACAAGTGCTGGTACCTTTTAGATCTAGTTCGTGGAGAGTTGTAATATGGTTTGCAAAATTGGCCGAGTTAGACCGGAATCGGTCGATGCTGAGCTGATTTTGGACCCGAGTTATGTGGCTAGCGATTTTTCAATGAAAAATCGAATTGAAGAAGGTTGACTCGGCCGAGTCAAGCAAGTCTTAACCTATTCCTGACCGATTGTTCTAATTTAGACCGATTCTCAAATATTGAACCAGGTTAAGTAGAGATGTGTAAATAAGAAGAAGGAAAAATCGGATCAAAAAAAGGAGAAAATGTTGTTTTGTCATAGAAAGAAAGGAAACATGAAGGAAGAAGGAATGTGATAGGTGGGATCAACATTTGTAATTAAATTTAATCGGTCGGCTTTTGGTTATTATGGTGGGCCATTTCTTATTTAATATTTATTTAAAGTTTTTGTTTCAATTTTGACCCTGAGAAGGCTAGCTGTATGTAATCTAATCAATTGATTAATTTTTATTGTTGCTTCATTATATCAAGTCTTGTTGTTCCCTTAATTCTGAAACTCAATTAAAAGCAATGGTTTAAATAGCGATTATAGCGGTATAGCGGGACGGTTAAAAAAAAATAAGCAATTGCACTAAGTAGCTAGCTATAGCTAGCTATATATCGCCCATAGCGCCATAGCTTTTAGGGTCCAAAAAAGCTATAGCGCAGCTATAGCTAGCTATTTAGAACCCTGATTAAAAGTGTAACAACTATGCCAAGTCGATATATATTTTCATTAGTACAATGATGAGTCCGGCTACTATAACACTAGTGTCATTCCAAACTAAATAACACCACATCTTAAACCATTAGATCTACTTTAATATTCGTGCACAAGATAGGACTGGAATGACACTAGTGTCTTGCACGAATATTAAAGTAGATCCAATAGTTTAAGATGTGGTGTTATTTTGTTTGGAATGACACTAGTGTTATAGTAGCCGGACTCTACAATGATGCTTTACAAGGCTGTTAAGCCGGGTTGATCAGTAGCCAACGGGATTAATACAAAATGGGAACATCCGTTGGGCTTTTACCAAATTGTTAGGACCATACATGCCAGAAGGCCCAGCCCGTATTTGAGCTTTTTATTTCTAATGATGTGAGCCCAATTCAAATGAGAAAGCAAAAAAAGAAAAGGTGAAGAAACATGAGCGCAGGGGCGATAAAGGGAGTCTTAGGGGGGGTCCGGATCTCCTAAAGTAACTCAATTTTGGGATTTTGGATCGAGACCGTCCGATTCGAATCTGTCATTCGGGATTGTCTCAGAATTCAAATCTGTCACTCGAGATGTGTGCGCTCCACTTCAGGATGAATTGTCACGGATTTGAATCGGACGGTCCCAATTTAAAATCCAAAAATTGAGTTACTTCACTGAATCTGAATTCGTCTTAGGAGTGGCTAATTAAGCTCCTATAAATTGAAAAATGTTTAAAATGTTATCAATTAATCTTTATAATTTTTGTATATATCAATATTCTTACTATTTTATAAAATAAAATTACAAAATATCCAATTTTCTATGTCAAGTTTCTGATCACACCCTAAGGGTAGTATGATTTCACATAACAATAAGCTCCGAAATTTTTATTTATAACATTTCTGAAAAAAAAAAAAAATCAAATAACCACCGTTTCTGGGTATATAGATTTCTAACACGGCCGCACTTCACCGATGCGGACTCATTTCAGGGAGGCCGCAGAATGCCGGTGCGGACCCTGTTATTTATTTTTTTTATCTGAAATGTGAAGTTTGATTAGGATTTTGTTTTGGAAGTTTGATTAGGAAGTTTATCAGAAATGTAAAGTTTGTATTGGAAGTTGTTTAATTACTTGTGTTTCAAATGTCGTTTAATCTGAAATTTTTGTTCATTTGTTTGATCAAATGTAAAGAAACATTACAATATAACAAGGAGTCATATAAAGAAGCATACAATAGAACAATGCTAATGTTATCGTAAATTACAAATACGTCTAATTAACCAAAAATAAACAACAATTTTACGAATACAATTAAAAATAGATAAATATCTCATCCAACCTGCAAATGTATGAAATAGTGATTAGTTAAATCTGATTGTTTCAATATCTATTAGAAGTTGAAATTGATTAGTAAAAAAAATAAACTACCTCGTTCACCTCGAGCAGCTCTGTTTTGTCTTTCATGTGTATCTCGGCCGGCTTGGTGTCCTCTTCTCTTATTATTTAGAACGTCCATCCACATCGGAATTCGGTTATGCCGTCTTCTTCCCAAAGAAACATTTTTATCCTCTGGAACAACGACTGGGCCATCGTGTTGAGGCCATTCCGACTGATTTTCATACACATGCCATTCAGCCCTCCATGTGTTGATCAGTGTCTGGATGTGGTAGTAGTGACTTACAAAGATGCTAGGGTCGATGCCTCGGAGACGACACACGGACAGAACATGAGAACACGGTATTCTGTCCAATTGAGGCTTCTGGCACGTGCAAGTTACCGTGTATTTGAAATTGGCCTTTGTAAACCGGTCAGAATCGTCAGGTATGAAAGCGTGAACTCTCTCTTGTGTAGAGGTTACCTCGAACTCGTTGTAGTTGCCAAACCCCCTAGCATCTTCATTTTATAAGACCTCTCGAACCGTTTGTTAATCAGCTACGAAAAATTAAAAAATAATGAAGAAGTCAGATTTTTTAACGAAGTTCATAAAAAATTATGAAAAAAGAACTACAAATAAAAGTACCTGATGCATACGATACGAGAATTGTTGACCTTGACTAGCTTCAAATTTCGCTTTGGCCCTCCTTTACGTAAATAATGTGAAACATTTGTAAAATGTGTCTTCAATTATTGCTGCCACCGGTAACTTACGAGATGACCTGAAGACATTATTTAGTGACTCGGACCCGATTGTAGTCATAATGCCCCAACAGTAACCACTGTCTTGTGCTTAGAATATCTTCCATGGTTTCGAGCACTCGTTCTCATCTTGATCCAAATATTACCCACACCGTTCAGCCAATTGAGGACAATGTCACATGCCTGCCCCATTGCTTGCATTTCTTGCTCGTATCTCCTCATCTTCCTCTTAGCCACACATATCCTAAAATACCGGATTGCCTGATCATTGCAACCGTTCTTCTTCATGTTCTTGGCTATGTGAGTAGCACAAAGACGGTGAACACATTGATCTTCATCCTCCTCGTTCCTCCCCAGATCATCTTGTCTGAACACCTTCTTGATACCCTTTCCCCTATCGGTGATGACACACATGAATTTGGAGCGAATTACATTGCGATGTAACCATTGCAAGAACCATGCACAATCGTCGAAACTCTCTGATTCTACCAGTGAAAAAGCCAACGGGAGGAGTTGGTTTTCTGCATCGTACCCGGTTGCAATCAACAATTTGCCTGTGGTAAAATAATCAAATTAATTTCGTAAGAGCCGAAATCAACTAAATTAAATAAAGTTAAAACAATCAAATTAGTTACCTTTATACCGGCCTGACAGGAAATATGCATCAACGGTGATGGCCGGTCTGATATGTTGAAAAGCAGCTATGCACGGTCCAAATGCCCAAGCCGCCCTATGAAAATACTTGTATGGTCCAGATTTACCGGTGGAAAATGAGGTCACCTCAAACAATGTTTCTGTCAATAAAATAAAAAATAAGTTCAATTGTTGATTAACAATCAAATGACGTAAAAAATGAAGGAACAATATAGTACCTGGGTTGCTTTTTTTTATTGTCTCCAACAATGGAAATATAAGAGCGTATGACCCCTCCCAACTACCAAATTGACGGGCAATTGCCAACTCACGGCCACGCCATAGTTTGTTGTACACCGGTATCTGACCGTTGTACCTTTCAGCAACAGCAATCCTGACAGCTTGAATACTCAAATCAACATTGTTCCTCATGTGAGCCGATATACACTCCGCACCATACTAGCCGACAACTGTGCGTGATCTGTTCTTGTCGCATCTGCGTGACATGAATGTTGTGTTGGGCACTTGGAGACATGCCATTGTGTTCCATAACCGGTTGCCTTTGCGAGTATGTACCAGCCATAGTAACTGTCATTGCACTTGAACCTAATTCTTTGGGTATCACTGTGCGTATTCCTTATCTCTTTGTTGCAAAGTATGTGAAACTATTAAATTGCGCTCTTCATTTGCTCTTTTGAGTCATATGTTTGTCCCTCAGACAATTCATTATCATACTCTGTCCTCCTTCCAAACAAACTCGAATTTGCTTCCATAAACCCTGATGTGTCGTTGAAAGCCAAAATTGGGTGCTGAAACTCGCGATCCATCCTGAAAGTCCGCTCTCGTCCAAGCACAGGCCCGGTATCTTCCTCGTCACTATGATCGCTCATACTCTCATGATCAATATCACACCAATTTTCCTCTGCCTCTAATAATTTCAGATTCACTGTTCCATCGGTTTCATCCGGATCACAAGATTGATCCCAATGAGCGGTCCGACTAGATGAAGGCTGGTCAGTCTGGGGTGGGGCCCGACGGGAGGGCCAACTACTGGAGGGTTGGTCCCTCTAAACTGGGGCCCGACTACTGGACGGTTGGTCAATTTGGACATGGGACGAATTAGAGCCGGATGAGTTACCCCGACTACGACCCTGGATTAACCTCATAACTGGGTTGGAATGCCGGGCTCTGGTAACCTCCACATATAGGTCAATTATCTTGTATGCACCCCAGAAAAACTCATAGTTTGGTTGTACAATACCTGCCAGACTATCTCATTTTGAATTGGAAATAGTTGGAACCAGGTTTGTGATGAACGAGTCGGCATGTTAATTTTGACATCAATTTTAAGGTCATACTGACTCTGATCCAACCCCAAATTCTGACATATACTTGATTTAAGTCCCACATAATCAGTACCGGGCAATACCGAAATCACAGTAACAGGTCAGATATTGTAGTAAACCCCACTAGGACCTGTTAAAACATCCCCACCAGTATAGATAGATACCATAAAAGCCATTTTCAATCAAATACAGAAGAAACCTAAAATTAAAAATTAACTCAATTAATTATTCTAAATTTATTATTCTAAATTAATTATTAACCTACTGAAAATAAAAATTTAAAATTTAAAAGAAGAGAGAAAAAACTTACAGATCAGAGATCTAATCCATGAGAGAGAATGTGTGAGAGTGTGGAATGAAATTTCACTGTAATTTCGAGGGTATAAAGAACAGGATCCGCAACGGCATTCCGGCCTCACTGAAATGGGTCCGCAGAATGCCGATGCGGCCATGCTAGAATTCAAATTGCCCAAGAATGATGGTTATAGGGTTTTTTTTTGTTTTGAGAAATGTTAGAAATAAAAATTTCGGCAATAAGCTGCATAGCAAATTAAGTCTAAAATAAAGTTATGATGTCTTGATATCATGGAAAATTTGTCAACTTGACAAAGTAATACAAAATCAAGGTTTAGTTTAAAACAATAACAGTTTGTATATATACAAGGAGAGAAAAAGAATAAAACAATCAATGTCCACCATGGTATGTGAGTAGGTATTCTCCCATCGCAACAGCAACCCGCGATGCTTTCTTAAAGAAACCTATAAAGGGTAGAATCATGTCGTCTGTCTTCTCGTTCTCACTGTCTTTCACCTCATCCTCACACATTCCATGTATCTGCCACGCCTCCCATAAGGCATCACTAGACTTGGAATAGTTCTTACATTTTATAGCATCCACCGCACTTTTCAGCGTCGGAACGGCACTTTCGTAGATATCAAAGCAGAGTTGCCGGCACTTGTTGTGTTTTATATCTGTGGCAACTTCTGCTGCAGCTCTGGTCAAGATATGTGCTGCAGCATTCCTGTGGGGACAAATGAACAGAAGTGCCATGTGTAGCGACAAAATTGCATATTGTGACGTAATTAGGGGAAGCGCGCGGCTGCACAGACGACGAGCAGATGAGAGCATAATGAAGAAAGAAGAAGGATGGGAAAGAAAAAGAAAAGGGAGGGTTTCATGTTGGCAGTGTCAATGTGAGAGACAGGAACTAATCTTGCATGCATAGATTCCTAAAACCGATCGATCAATGCCATTACTGTTACAAGTTTTAACAGTAATGGACGGAAGTTATAAACATCTCACCTTAATTTATCTTAAACTAAAACACAGCCCAGAGCCCCAAGCTGGACCCAAGTCGGAATTTCTTTTTTTTTTAATATCTTGGCAGAAGCTGCCAAGGGGACCCAAGTCGGAATTTCACTAGGAGAAACGCAGAGAAAGTTGACAGGCTCGTATCATTTTAAATGAATGAGGCTATGGTACCTGTCTATTTGTTTCGCTGCCTTAATTTTGGCGTCTCTATCTTGTTCCTCTCCGAGACGGCATTGCACTCTTTTATAGTTAAAAAAAATATATGTTAGGTGACAATGTGCGAATCTTTATCTCATAGAAGAAGGCTAGATTTCTATTTTTATATTTATTTTGAGGAAAAGAGTTCCAACTTATTTTAAAAAGAATTATATGCTCAAGAAAATGCCAGACTATAATTTAAAATTAATTTTCCTTTCATAGTCCAAGAAGCATATTAAAAAAATTTCAAGTATGTGTCCATCTTATAGATATGCATATAATTAGTTGACAAATGTGTCGGTCTCACAGATATCAGCTTTCTGAATATTCGTTTAGGTACTACTCTGCTCTACCGTAAAACAAGGACCTTAAAAAATAATAGAATTGCTGAATATCATAAATATTTGTTGGATTTTTGCTTATTCATAACTACCAGAAATTCCTGAAGAAAAAATCACTCTAGAATTCTTGGTCAAGGAAATTCTATCATGTACATTTTTACAACAATATCTTTAAATTGGAAGCACAACAAATAAATTGGGATGAACATGTTTTTTTATGAAATCGGAAACAGACAATTCTGTAGGAACAGCCTAACAAAATTTTAAATAATATTGCAAAACAAAATGCTGCTGAAAATTATGTTAAGCCTAAATAGATAACTCATATATATTTTGGTCCTTGAACTTGTAGTTTATAACTGATAAATTATTCAATAGTTGACAAAATAGGAGACAACATACAACACACAAAATGAATTTTCATTAAAATATATCTTATAAAGAAAATTAAAACTAGTGCTCAAACTTGACGTACCTTAAGCAGCAGATTGGGCGAGAAAAGCCGTACTATAATTAGAGAAGCTCCAAGCATGATTAGGCCTATAAATCACTATGGATAGGGAAATTAAGGCCTAATATAAAGTCATCCTTACTAGCGCTGGGCTGACATCCGTTAGATTGTAAGAAGATTTGGGTTTAGTTTTAAACCGACGACCCGGTCTCCTAATTATTTGTCCGAAATATAGATATACATCAACCGTTGTTTCTTCATTCTCCCAGAGTAGAGTGGGAAAAATGGCACCACGGAGCCGGTTCTGTCACAGAACGGCATGGTTACGGCACGATTACGGCACGGCACACGTGTCAGTTACGTATAGTGACTCACGTGTTCTATGCTGTAACCATTCGCGTGCCGTGCTAATTTTTTAGAACTTTGACACGGCACGGCACGTGAAAGATTTAGTTACAGCACGGCACTACACGTAGTCACGCGAGTCACGTGTAATTAGGACCATTAGATATTGATTTAATGGTGAATCTTGAATAAACTAACCTAAATTATGATTAAATGGTCACGCGAGTCATGTATGGTCACCGCACTCTTAGACACGGCGTGACCATTCGCGTGCCGTGACCACCCCTTAACATTTTAGCCACAGCACGGCACGGCACGTGAAAAATTAACTTGATCACGACACAGCACAGCACGAGACCAAAATCACGGCACGGCACGGCACGGCACGGCACGGCACGTTTTTTCCACTCACTCCAGAGGCTCAAATTTCGGGGATAGCGCAGGGCAAATATTATTTGTGCTAACAGATTCGTGCAGAACGTATTTGAACGGTTGAGATTTTCCACTTTTTAAATTGGGTCGACTCCCGAGTCTTGACCCCGCAGTATCCGATTCCCGAGTATCAGAGTATCCGCACTTTTCTTTTCTTTCTTTTTTCTCTTATTTGATCCGTAGCTCAGCGTCGGTGAAGTTAAATCAGAAAATAAAAATGGAGAAGGTGACCGCTCATCCGGAGTGCGCGCAGGAGGCGCTGGATCTGCTCAACTGCCTCACCGAGTCCTCCTACGACCGCGACAAGTGTGTCAAATTGCTAGACGCCGTTAGGAGCTGCGTTCTCCAAAAGGTTCCTTTTTCTCTCTAATGTTCTCTACTTCATTAGGTTTCTCACTTTTTCTGCTCGTGTTTGGGTTTTCTCGATGCTTCTAGAAATTTTGTGACTCAGTAGAACTGTCTAAACTGTAGGATACTGCATTAGCAAAATTGATGAAAGGTTTGCTTTGTTTAATTTGACTATACCAATTTCAGTTTTTGGGTAAGAAACTATATTGTCTTTCAATAGAGCTAAAAGGGTTTCAAAGTCTCAGCACTTGTTGCTGTTGGCACTAGAATTTTCTAAAATTGTGCTCATATTTCACTCTAAAATAACACTATATTTACTTATTTAGGAAGAGCCCATCAGTGAAAATTTGATGTCCATATGATAAAATGCACATTTTTTTTTGTTTAAAACATATTATGCTGGTTTCCAGAATTTTGTAAAAGTGTGTGCCTTGTGTTAATTATTAATGACACAGGTTTTTAGAAACCTTTTCTTTGTTGAATATATAATATTTGGCCTAATTTATTTAGTTTACCTAGTCAAAATTAAAATTAAATGGAAGTTCTACTGTATAATTAAGGTTCCTGGTTAACTTGTTTTATTGGCCAAGAAATTAAGATATATGTTGAACATTACCCCGTTATAATTAGCTCATGTTGTTGCTTAGGATATTGCTGTATTTAATTTTCTATCAAGGAATAGTCCGTCTGGCCTTTTTAAAAAAAAAAATTAAAAGGAACCCATAACTGTAATTAGTAACTGCAAATTCTGTCTTTATTAAGCATCTAATACAGGCTAATAAATAAGTATGCACCAGTAATATCCCATTTAGTATTGATCGGTAATATTTGGTCTCTATTCAAAGGTCTATACTGTAATTTGTTTTGTTTTGAACAAATGCTTTTATCCTTGCGGGGATGAATGAAGCATAAATTAAGGTACAAGGCATTTTTAGTATACATCAGTACCTAACTGGTTTTGGATTAAATGGGTATGGTATCAGGTTTATGTACTGAATAAATGTAATTACAACTACATGGTTGTACTTTCATTTGTTAGAACTTGAATAAACGGTATTTGTCACTCCCCTTGTGCTTTGGCAATGAATTACTTATTTGCCCTCTCCATCTGTTATCTTTTTAGACATATGTTTAGTCATTTTGTGGGTCTATTTGTAATTTGGTTTCTTCTTACATGTAGGTGAAGGTTTTATTCTAGTTTATTTAGTTTTACTGTATGTGCCCACTTTTATTACCAATGTTGGTTTTAAACTTTTAATTGATTGATTTAAAGTTGAGCTAATTGTATATTCCTTACAAAATTAACCAAAAAAAAAAAGACCTATTGAGGAAATACAGTACTTTTTTAAATGAGATACATAGAACAATGCTGCTACTGTCGCAGAAAAAAAATGAGAAATTAGATTTTCTGAACAACCTGGATGTGTTTATTGTGCAGTCTGGGTTTGTACTTGCAGTGTTATAATTTTAACAAAGTTTTTCATCATCTTTTCTAGGAGTCTGTATCCTCTGAGATATCTCAAATTTTCAATTTATCTAAAGTCGGGCCAATTTTTTTTCAGTGCCTATTCAGATTGCAGGGGGCAGTATTATGGTGCTTTGAGATTCATGCAGAAAGGATTTGAACGGTCTGGATTTTCTAAAGATCAACTCAAAGTTTGAGATCTCTCAGAGGATGGAATTCCTTTTCTAGTGCATACTAGTCATTTTGCATCTGTCATGATTCTGATAAATATAACATTAGATTTTTCTTTACATTGTGGCAATTAATTTTCAGAATTTGCTTTTCAGTTCTTTTCCACATTTTTTATTGTGCATTCATGGTAAGTGCTTTCCATTTTGTTTATTTGTTTTTGTTTTTGTTTTTGAACTTTCTTCAATCAAGTTTTTACATATTCTGATACCTAATTTCTTGTTTTGTGAGTAGAAAGTGAAGAAGTTCTCATTGGCTGAGATGAGCCAGACACCTCCAGTTCAAAAAAATTGAGAAGCCTTCAAGCACTCTTTGACTCGAGACAAATGAGCAATGTAGTGTGGATTCCTATTGCTGTTAGAAATTAAGTCAGTATTTAATTTTAGAGGCACGGAATAAATAGCATTTTTGTTGGCTCGCCACCAAATTTTTGGTTAAATTTCATATTAGAATTTCTATATGATTTTTCTAGCAGCTATTGTTTCTATGATATTTCTGGGAATGAGATGCTTGAACAATGTTAAGTCTAACAAAGTAACAGCATTATTTATGAGGCTGTATGTCTATTTTTGTTAGATTACTTGCTAACAATGAGGTACACTTCTTGTTTTCCCGTTCTGTTTATGTTGTGATGTTGATATTATGCGAAGTTTCGCGTGTGCTTATCAGATGTTTTAGTATTGTATGCTTGATACTTAAATTAATGATTACAGCAAGCATAGAAATTACGAAATCTGGGATATGAATTGTTTGTTTATTGAAGAGTTCAATGTTAAAGCTTAATTAAAATTTACCCATTTATTGTTGCATGTTCAATGTTAATTTTAAGCAATTGCCTAGGCTAGTAGCTAAGCAAGAAATCAGTTGATTCCTTTAAAGATATTGAACTTGTTACAATTATATAAATAAACAAAATTCAAAAAATAAATACAAAACTGATGAGCAGAAAATATAACTAATTTCATCATTGCTCAAGCTAATGTACTATGTTATCTTGAAATAAACATGCATCGATTTTTTTAACGATCTGACAATAATATCAGCGGTACTGCAACAACGGTAGAGAGAACTTCAAATATGATTAGTTAACCATGGTACTAGTATAATCTACTGTGGATTTGTGGTAATCCAAACTGGTAGCATGAGATCAGTTGGATCATATTGGTGGTATCCTGTGAGAGAACGGAGTAGGTCCGATGCCCATCGGACCTACTTTTAGGTTCAACGACGTGATGACCGTCCGATCTAATTTAAGATGTGTTCGCACTGAAATTGAAACATACACGCACGAATTTAAAGTTTTCTGCACGAATTTTAAAGCAAATAGACGGTGATTAAACCCATCGAACCAGAGTAGGTCCGATGCCCATCGGACCTACTCTCAAGTCATCCTGTGAAGCTCTCATTTTTCAAGCTGAACAGGCCGACATCACATAATGTCTGCTAAAACTTGAGAGCGGAACTAAGAATTATTTTATTGGGGGCTAAAACATAAATTCCACAATATGTGGTATGTAGAATTTGAACTCAAGTCTCCACAACCACAAAATAGAATTCTAATCATTAAGTTACATGTACACATTCAAAAATTTAATGAGGTGGCTGAGCAAATAAAACTTCGCAAAAATAAAATTCAATTAAATTTGAATATACTTAATTAAAATTTTAAAATCATAGGGGTGGATGAACACCCCTATGATTGGTTGTAAATTCGTCCCCGATAATAAGGGGAATCAAAGGCTCTGGCCAGGGTGATTCAAGTCGAGAAAAACTGCAGCTGGTCGACGCCTGATCTTCGCTAAGTGCATACTAGTATTACAAAACTCGTGATTATGATAAAATCAACACTGTAAATATATTTTCTTTTGTTGAGGCAATGGATTTCCAGGGCTTGTTTTAGTTCTATTATATGTCTTTATTGTACATTCATGACAAATATTTTCCATTTTGCTTTTATCTAGGGGTGAAAACGGAGAGGACAGTATGCGATCCATATTCGATTCATATTCAAAAAAATTAGAAACGGATATCTGTATTCAAATATCCATGTGAATACAGATACGGATATGATTTTTAAATTTAATTATCCGTATCCGAAATAGTAGATATATACCATATGTTCAATATATATTATGAAAAAAAAATTCTTATTCACCATTATAATTAGATAAATATAATAAACTTTACTATTTTTTAATAATATTTTTTTTTATAAATATCCGATCCATATCCGTATCCTTATCCGTATCCGAAAATAAAAACGGATATGGATATGGTTTTACCACTATCCTCTCCGTCTCCGATCCGTTTTCACCCCTACTTTTATCTTTCTTCAGTTCAGTCGTTACATTTTCTGATACTGTTTTTTTTATTTTTGTGAATAGAAAGTGTCATGGAGAAGAAGGGCCAACAGCTTCCAGCACAATAAATTAATAAATAATAAGTCTTGAAGACTTGAGCACTCTTTCTAAGAGACAGATGAACATTGGAATAATGTATAATGAATCTTGCTATATATAATTTGTTCAGTATAAAAATTTGGGAGACTCAGAAGTCAGAACAGGTGCTTGCTGGTTGGCCTGCATCTAAAATTCCGTATACAATTCTTTCTACCATTAGACATTATTCGATGAGAATATATCTATGCATGAGATGCTTTAAGATTCAGAGTTAGTGCTTAATCACACATTTAGGAGTAACTGGTGCATAGGCTACTGAAACCCACATTTAGGCGTGCTTAGGATTTAGCAAACACACTATTTGTATTATTGCCCATTTGCCCCAGCCATTAAATACTCAATCAGTAGTGATTTCGATTATGTCCACCAGTCGTATTTCGGGTACGGTAGGCATCACCAGGGTTCAAGGATCTGGTTGGTGTGTTTGTCAGTGACTGATGACCACTGGGTTGGTCGGGACACCACTCTCTTCACAGAGCTTGAAGTTCTACCAGCAATTACATTTTTGTCGAATTAATCGTATTTTGAGTAATTTTAGCCATTCTTTTCATGTGCCATTGTCATTTTTTTATGTATGAAATGCTTTATCAACTTCAATTTGGTGTGCTAATGCTGAATTAGGTGGATTCACATGGTACCGGTCATAATTTCTTCTTTAACAGTTATTTTGCTATTTACTTGAAAATGATTCTGGTGTCAGCTCTTCATACTTGTTGTCTTTCAATCACGTGAATCAATTCAATTACAACTGGGGTTGACTTAAGTTTTATCTTTAATGAAATCAATTTTTATGTTTATCGATTCTTAAATGTGGACCGGTACATGAGAATAGGAACATCTAACAAACATCAAAACTATTTGGGGTCCGCATGTCATTGTTTATCATCATGATCATCATTCTTGTTTCACCGTAATGTGCCTAACAGATTCAATCCAAATGATGCAATTATGAAACTAAATCAAAAGAAGATAATGAAGACATAAAGATCAAAGGGAAAGCTGACAAGGGAAGAAAAATAAAATTGCGAATTAACCCCTGCTGTTTCGTTATTTTATGGTTTGGCAGATTCAAAAGATGACCTTAAGGTGAAAATCAGAGTGCTTGTAAGGTTTAAGATTACTCATCTTTATATGTCAAATAATTAAAGCACTCTCATTTCAACATAACAAAGTAGTATCTGACAATGAGTTCATGTAAAACTTACGGATTGGTCCCTACTCTATTTATTATTACACTTTCTTTCAAAACAGCTTATTTTCAAATAACAAAGGAGATATTAAAATGGATCTAAAACAAGGATTTGATCTGAAAATCATGGACCGCATTGAGAATTAGAGATTCATACTGATCTCTGAGTTTAAACATATTATGAGCACTCTCAGTTCAAATGATGCTTTGCTTTATTGTTAAAAACTTGTGATTAAGTGATATTAAGTGCTAAGTAACACATGCATAGAAAATACCATGCTAAGTAACATATGCATAGAACTTATTCATAGAACTCATTCAGCACGAGAAACTCTAACTAGATATGAAAACCATTTGTAAATTTCAAGCCTGTATTCGTTCTTTTCCCTTTTATTTGAAAATTTTAATTCAGTAAACATTAAAATCCTAGGTTTCAGTGAGAGAGCCGAAGGAACTAGTTGTACTCTGTCGGTTGTTCTGTCCCTGCTGCTGCTTATCATCATTTTTCAAGTGAGGTCTGAATTTATATTTTATCTACCTCTCCACCAACAAAGCTAATTGTAAAGTCGTCTTGCAAACTGTCTCATACATGTTTCTTTCAATGATATGTTGGTAGATAATTTGTGGAAACCAATTACTGACATAATCTCAGGGCCACCAGTTTTGCGATCTTTTATTCCCACAGAAGTGTATATTTTCAAACCTTTTGCAATATAGAATATTTTTGTTACAGAAGTATAGTTGCATGCTATGTTGTCGGTTTATGTGTTTGGCCTAAGCTAGGTCAGCAACTTCTGTTATGAGAAACAACAACAATATATAGTTATAAGTTTGAGATTCTTTTGTTACAAAAGGGATGTCTTTTCTATGAACCAAAATCAGTATAAGAAACTGTTGATCTGAATTGTATTTGTTTTTAGTTTGCTATAGTTTTTTACATAAATTCCGTGCTTTAAGGGCTCAGCGACACACAGCATCCCTAACCAAGAAATAACCTAAATGGAATCTCTATCCCCATGTACCAGTAACTGGTACATAGGCAACTGAAACCCACATTTAGGACTGTTTAGAATTTAGCAAACACACCCTTTGCAACAGTGCCCATTTGCCCCTTCCATTAAAAACTCAATCAACTTAACCCACAAAATTAAAACAGCACCACAAACCAACAGACCAGTATCTAGCATCACTGCTACAAACAAACCGGTAACCAACAAAGCATGCAACAAACACTTTAAACATCACTAGTACAACTTTTCAAGCAACACAAGCATCAAAACAAATTAGCCAGCTAAAATTTGGATCTCATGCATGCCATCAGTAATTCCTGTCAGTGGGCCAAACATCTGAAGAGGAATCATTATCCTACTGGTCAATGCTTATGGTAATGAAAAGAAATCATACTAGAGATTAGAAGAAAATGCTACCTTGAGTGAAACATGCACCAAGCTGTTTCAAATACACGATAAATAAAAAGGCTCGTAAATAAAAGATATAAAAGAAGCCAGAAAAAAGCGAAACAGAAAACAACGGAGTTTATTTATTTCGCATTTAAATCAACATGACAATAACAATGCAATTGATAATACAATAACAGTAGATAGAAGAGAACTCAAAATAATAAGAATAGAAGATTTCACTTGTGCCATTTCATCTTTTGCAATTTTACTTTACTTTATATTTTCGAATTAAAATAATAAGAATAGAAGATTGATCTGCGTTTAGCAATTTGAGGAACCAATGTGGCATCTTTTGATATTTTTCATTGAAGTCCATTGAATTTTAATATTCTAGAGGGGCTAATATCTACTAAAAAATTAGCAAATTCTTGAATTTATTTCTTCATTAGTACACAAAGGATGATTTATAATAAAATCGTGTAGTATAAAGAGATGCTAAACAAATTAGCAATTTTCTGACATTCACGGGGTAGGAATACTTGCAATACTTTATATTAATACTTTCAAACGTCATTGATGTCATAAGGAAAAAAAAAATTGATAAAAATTATTAGATACAAACACTTGATACATGAACTATTCACACTTGCATGACGAGGTATGAATACTCGTCATATCAATACTTGAAATATTTCATATTAATACTTTTAGACATTATTCAGTGTCATATGAAAAAAAAAATTGATAGAATTTGTTAGATACAAACACTTGATACATGAACTATTCACACTTGGACGAGTTATGAATACTTGCAATACTTGATATTAATACTTTCAGACATCATACAGTGTCATATGAAAAAAAAAAATCATAGAATATGTTTGGTACAAACACTTGATATATGAACTATTTACACTTGCATGATGAGATATAAATACTTGTTACTTGATATTAATACTTTCAAACGTCATCCAATGCCATATGGAAAAAAAATTAAATTTTGATAGAATCTGTTAGTACAAACATTTGACACATTAACTATTTACATTTGCATTAAGAATACTTTGATATTAATATTTTCAAACGTTATCCAATGCCATAAGGAAAAAAATTGATAGAGTTTGTTAAATACAAACACTTGATACATGAATTATTCACACTTGCATGATGAGATATGAATATTTGCAATAATTGATATTAATACTTTTAGAGTCATCCAGTGCCATATGAAATTTTTAGATACAAATACTTGCAATATTTGATATTAATATTTTCAAATGTCATCTAATGTCACGTATGAAAAAAAATTGATAGAATATGTTACATACAAACATTTGATGCATGAACTATTCACACTTGCATGACGAGGTATGAATACTTGCAATACTTGATATTAATACTTTCAAACGTCAACCAATGCCATAAGGAAAAACAAATTGATAAAATATGTTAGATACAAACACTTGATACATGAACTATTCACATTTGCATTACGAGGTATGAATACTTGCAATACTTGATAATAATACTTTCAAACGTCATCCAATGCCACAAGAAAAAAAATTATAGAATCTGTTAGATACAAACATTTGATACATGAACTAGTCACACTTGCATGACAAGATATGAATACTTGCAATACTAAATATTAATACTTTCAGACATCATCTAGTGTCATATAAAATTGATAGAATTTATTAGATACAAGCACTTGATACATGAACTATTCAAACACTTGATACAGTATGAATACTTGCAATACTTGATATTAATACTTTCAGATATCATTCAGTGTCATATGGAAAAATAAATTTATATAATTTGTTAGATGCAAACACTTGATATATGAACTATTCACACTTGTATGACGAGCTATGAATACTTGCAATACTTGATATTAATACTTTCAGATATCATCCAGTGCTATATGGAAAAAAAATTAATAGAATTTGTTAGATACAAAACACTTGAAACATAAACTATTCACACTTGCACGACGAGGTATGAATACTTGCTCGATAAAGTGTGAATATTTGTCTGACAATGTATGAATACTTGTATGACGAACAACCCGAAAGTATGTCATCATGGATCTCATTTGAAAGAGAAAATTATGTAAAAGACCTTCGCGGTTTTATATTCGCAAAATTCCTTACAGATTAATTGTCAGAAATATTGGCGAGATTGAACGGAGAAAAAAAAAACTCACCTCTAAAAATGTGTAAAAGATGGGTGAGTGATGTGTCCAGTTTTTTTTTAAATACTTGATATATTATATATTAATACTTGCACGCATAAGTATCAATATTTGCGCGCGTCAGTTGTAAAATCTTTCAAATATTAGGCAGTCTCCAAGTAATTAGTGGTCCTTCATGTAGTTAATGACTGAGAGACATATGGAGGATTGTTAGAGGGGGACAGCTAGGTGCTCCCATTATTTTATTAATTTTGTCAAATCGATGTTTCAAATTAAGAAACTTCTATTCTTTCATGATAAATAGTTAGTGAAATTAAGAAAAATTAAAATCGATTAAGGTTATAGATCATGTTTTTTTAAACAATTAGATATTATAAAAATATCACATTATAATTGGATCAACCAGTTAAAATGTCAAAATCAAATTCTTAGACACGTAACATCAGATGATTCGTACTATGTATAATACCTAGCTTAACTCATGTTAATGTTAGTCTAATCTTTAATACATATCTAATATCTTTAATACAAATAAAAAAAGATGTTTGTATGTATAATGTTTATTTGTGTGCTATACAGTTTTCTTACCATCTTAACATATCTGAATCAATATAAAACACAATAAATTATAACTATTTTTTCTTAAAATTAGCGGACTATATTTCTTGAGGTATTTGGACTGATTTTGAAAATATTAAAATAAATAAAAGCTCTAGTTTTTTTTTTTATCATGTTATCATAATCGGACCGGTCATCGAACTGATAAACGAATATACTAGTTTACTGGTCGGACCGTTGGATCAACTGGTTAGATCGTTCGTACTCTAAATAAAGAACATGTCACATATATTGACATTTTATAGTTATAACATGTACAAAAAAAGATAAATCGATATTTATTGCCACATACAAAAATAATACACATTAAGTAAAAATAATATATAAAATGTATACTTCTTCCTGAATGTACTAAGGATCACATAATAAAATATGTTCTTTGTTACTCTCGTAAATTATAAAATGCATGTACTTAAAAAATCTATGTTATTACATAATTCATTAAAAATTTATTCAAATATATATCACTGACATAATTAGGTACGTCAAATGATTTTTAAATGTATGGGATAGAATGAATAATTTTTTCTTATAATGTAAATTACATACAACAAATTGAAGGGGAGCAGCTTGGGTCCGATGCCCATCGGACCCAAAGTGGGTTCGATGGGCTCCAGAACCGTCCGATCTGCTTTAAGATCCGTGCGCACGTAAATTAAAGAAGCCGCGAAAGTTCTGGAGTGAATCTTAAAGCAGATCGAACGGTCCTGGAGCCTATCGAACCCACTTTGGGTCCGATGGGCATCGGACCCAAGCTGCTCCCATTGAAGACCCACGAAATCGAAACAAAGTAAATATGAAGGAAAATTATCTAAATGTATCATATTGAAAGATTTCATGCTGCACTTCCATGTTAGCTTCCATTAATTTGCTTTTTATTAAGTTGCTCAAATAATAAAGCTTATATATAAGAAAGAGTCCAGCTAATATGATATCGGTATCATATGACACTAATTTCAAAATTGATTGAATAAATTTCAAACGACTAATCCAAACCGTTCAAATCGATTTACTTTATGAGTAATGCGTTTACATGCAAATTTTTTATATTTTCGAGTTATTTTAGTATCAAATCAAGCGGTAAAAAATGTTGAAAAATGAATGATTAAAATTAATTTAAATACTCACACATTTGACCGTTTGACTTGATACTAAATAAATTCGAAAAATTATAACTATTGGGAGGAAAGAGAATTTTTGTCTTCAATGTACCAGTTTTGTCCTTTTTAAAAACCTTCCTATTGTTTGATTTTAATTAAAATATGTTATAATTTGGAAAGTTAATAACTGATTAAAAGTGGAAAGAAATCACTGGTTATTGAAAACATAAACTTTTTTTTTTATTTTGACTTGAAGCCTGTAGGTTTGAAAACAGAAAATTTGATTCTTTGCTTATTTTAACATCTTATGTTGCCTTTTTTGTTATGATTTTTTTTTCTGATTTTTAGAGTTTAATGTTTCCTTTTATAAGGAAGAATCAAAATTATTCAAAATATTGAGAAATTATTTATGTGATTTTCAAATACTTTTAAATTCTCCTCACAAAAACGTTCAAGAGCTCAAACTTTATACAAAAGCAAGGCCAACAAAAGTTGATCAAATTGAATTTACGGTACTCATAAAAAGACTGCTCTAAAAACCCAGACTATTAATTTATTAATTTGATTAATTAATGAATTAAAATTGTATATGTTGTTTTTATTTTACTATATAATATCTAAAAACGAGTTTATGGAATTTGTAAAATGATGAACTAATTCATTGAATTAATTTTTAAATATGAGTTTATTATCTTTTTGCAAATATATGAAGATGATATTGAAGAATAATATGATGCAAAATCCATGTATCTTTTTATTTTAATTTAAGTCTTGATATGTAAATTTATATCATTATGTGGATTTTTTAACGTTATTTGAGGATGTATTATCTATTTTGAAATAAATTGTTTTCTAATATTTTATATAAGCATTCTGAAAATAGTTCACAATTTCACATATCTATCTATTATTCATAATTAAATATTTATTTACTGCTAATTTATTTTTTTGTGTAGATAAATTTAATATGTTATTCTTCCTATACATAATTATGACCATAAAATAAATAAAGAAAGGTAAGAAAATCTTAGTGGAGAAATACATATCATACAAAAAACCGAAAGTTTTATTTATAACATTTTAAAAAAAAATAAACCCAATAACCATTGTTTTTGGGCAATTCGATTTCTAGCACGGCCGCACCGGCATTGTGCGGACCCATTTCCGCGAGGCCGCAGAATGCCGATGCGGACCCCAAAATGGGTCTGCAGAATGATTCTGCGAACCCCTTTTTTTTTCAAACTTTGAACCATTGGCACGCATTCCTAGAATATTTGAGATATCTCAGCATCGGTTCAATTTAATATTTGAGATATCTCACCCTAATCATTCGAGCATCTCATCTCAGCATCGGTTGTACAAATTCAACGGATGCTCGAGGGTTCCAGTGTTTAAAAATCAAATATTTGAGATATCTCAGCGTGTGGTGCCTCAATAAAATCCAAAAAAAAAAGGGTCCGCAGAATCATTTTACGGACTCATTTAAGGGTCCACATCGGCATTCTGCGGTCCCGTTAAAATGGGTCTGTAAAATGCCGGTACGGCCGTGCTAGAAATCAAATTCTCCCAAAACGATGGTTATTTAGTTTATTTTTTTTTTCAGAATGTTATAAATAAAAATTTCGGTACAAAATATAAGGCGATCCTATCGAATATATTAAAAATTTCCTTTTAGGTTACACTGCCCAAAAAAGAATTACTCGATCTATTTAATATCCTAATTTATAACAGCATTAAATTAGAAGCAAAAATAAAAAATATTTAAAAGGATAAAATTGTATTTTTAAGAGAAAATTCTCAGCTCGCAATAATTTAATTGTTGCTCTCAAAATAGCACCTTCCTTTTATGATTCATTGAGTACGGTTTTTTAAATGTTTCCAATTCTATTACGTGTCTGATTATTATAATGAACCAAACCGAAAACCTGTTTGGATCGAATTTATTCCGGCCGCACCGCCCGGTCCGATTTTAATAACATTTCTCTCTAATTCTCTATCAGTACTCATATTACTGTGTTCCTAATACATTAGGCTCTCTGACTCTCTCTAATATTATCCTGCTTTTAACTCGCTGTACAATGTGAGAGGACCACTTAAACCACAGAGAATCCGGAGTCGGCAGCAAAAGGCCACGTCATCCCTCTCAAATCGCTCCACGGCACCGCTACCCTTTCCCCCCTCCCGAGACATTGCGCGAACCAAAAAGGCACAAAATTGCTTTTAAACAAATAACAAAAAAACAAAAACGGGTCGAAAAGAAAAACAATAAAGAAGCGTGTTTCACCGAATTTGCTTCTCCGATGGAGCCTTCTTCTTCCTCTTCTTCCTCGGATAATTCGTTGCCGCATTCAGACTACACAATGGGATTTGCTGAGCGTGCGGTAGCTGCGGCGGGAGCTGCTGTGGTCTCTGCTGTTCTCGTCAATCCCCTTGATGTTGCTAAGGTATACATATATATACGGCAATGCTATTTCTCAGGGAAAATTCAACTATTTGCATAATCAATTTTGATTTTGCGCGCCTTATGAATGCAATTAATTTTAGAGAAAGATGTTGAGGGACAAAGCATTATAGTAAGAGTGAGGCTACGGTACTATGCATAGCACGGTTTGGTCCGTGCTGCGGCTTAATATTTGAGTTTTCAAAATCCTAACGGTCGATCCGAACAGTTCAACATGATTATAAAATGTATATGTACTTGCAAACCAAATTTTACATTTTTTCGAATTTTTTTACTATTTTTTTAGATAGGTAGAAAATCACTTGATCTGAAAATTCTGGACCATCCAAAAACAGTGATTTTCTACCTATCTAAAAAAATAGTAAAAAAATCAAAAAAATGTAAAATTTGGTTTGCAAGTACATATTCATTTTATAATCATGTTGAACGGTTTGGATCGACCGTTAGGATTTTGAAAACTCAAATATTGAGCCGTAGCACGGACCAATCCGTGCTATGCATAGTACCGTAGCCTCACTCTTATAGTAATGTTAGTTTGTGATCTCTGCCTATTTTGAATTAGAAAAGGGCAATCCGTATCATGTATTCACAGCCTAAAAATTAATTTGTTGGTGACCTTAATTTAAATGGAACCTATAAACAACTTGGAACTTTGCTCTGAACATCAAATTTCAGCTGAATTAAATTGTCTGTGGAAAATGTATTGGTAATATATGCTGGTTTTGTGGTATTAAATTTAAATTAGACCAAATTAGTAGTTTGTAAACCATTATTACACGCCTTACAGTATGAAGAAAAGTCTTGATCACTTGATGGTAGTGACCTTCAAATATCTAAATATTGTTATTTCTTATATCAGGATTAACTATAGTAGTAATAATTCTTAGTTTGATAGTAATATTCTTGTCGCCCTAAATTCTGCATGTCAATTTTGTTATAATTTTGTTATTTGTTTCATAGACAAGGTTGCAAGCACAAGCGGCTGGTGTAATCTATAACCCGGTATTGCTCTTTAGTCCTTCCTTTCTTGGTTAATTAGGTAATGAACCTTATTACAGTAAAGAAAAATAAAATCATGTGCAGAGTTGTTTAATACCAATTATATACTTTATAACCATATGAAAAACAATTGTTGTTGAATCTGAGTAATTTTGGCTCAGATGTGGCCAGATTTTAGGTGCTATCCTTCGTGCAGCCCTAATGGTCTACATGGATCAGGTCCAGCTTGTAATCCTGAGTGCTTTCAGTACAAAGGAACAATGGATGTATTTTACAAGATTGGTAGACAGGTACAATCACTTACATTAATTTTGATGTGTAAAAGTTTAACGTAGTTTTACTCTTCTGTTTAAATCTTATTGAAATTCTGAATTTCAGGAAGGCTTTGGTACGCTATGGAGGGGCACTGGTGCTAGTTTAGTATTAGCTGTACCCACAGTAAGCTTCTTTTTGTTCCAATTTAAAATTATAAACCCTTGTATATTTTGCATGCATCATATGTTGAACTTAAGAACTCCTTTGTTTAATAAATGTATAACAGGTCGGGATCTATTTGCCGTCATATGACCTATTGAGAAACTGGATTGAAGGATACACAAATCAAAGCTATCCACACTTAACTCCTTATGCACCTCTATTCGCTGGGCCAATTGCACGCACTTTTGCTTGCATTGCTTGTTCCCCGATTGAGTTGGCTAGGACGCGTATGCAGGTGCTTGTTAATTTCAAATTTTTTTTTATTTCTTTTGAACTTATTTCATGGATTACATAAGAACTAGTATAATGTGCAATTACCTACTTCTGATTTTATTGTCTCATGTTTCTGAAAATACCTTTCCGTAGGCATTTAAAGAGTCTGGACCCGGAGCAAAAGCCCCAGGCATGTGGAAGACTCTACTTAGTGTTCTCTCTCTTCGGCAAAATACAAGTAGCACAGGGAATGGTATGTGCCTTTAATTTAAATTTTGTTCACAATTGGTATGTTTACACAGGAATTATGACCCTTTTCCATTCAATAAAAAAGTAAATAGAGCAGGGTTCAAATGCCTTGTGACTTTCATGCCTCAAGCGTGCCTCACATCCTTATCTTCGTTTCAAAGTTCAAATTGTCAATCCAAACCGCTCAACATGATCTCCATATTAAAATGTGCTTGGAGACCAAATTTTTTATTTTTACAAAAGACAACTTTCGAACTGACCTATTCTCTAAAAAAAGACTGTGGACAAGTCGATCAAAGTAAAGTCCAACGAAGTCTCAAGCTATGCCCTCGCTCAGATGTTAACTGAACTTGCAAGAACAAACAGATAGTGAGATTTACTTGGTGGGATAGGTCGAGAGTAACTTGCTGACCTTGCCAACTTTCTTAACATAATTGAAAGAATTCTCCTTTTGGAAATTTTTTACTATTTTTTTTAGATAGATACAACATCATTGTTTTTCAGAATATTTTGGACCATCCAAAACAGTGATTTTGTACCTATCTAAAAAAGTAAACATTTTCCAAAAAATATAAGATTTGGTCTCCAAACACATTTTAATATGGAGATCATGTTGAGCGGTTCGGATCGACTGCTTGGACTTGCAAAACGAAGTGAAGGATGTGAGGCATGATTGGGGCACAAGAACAATTAGGCATTTTAACCCTACACATGTTAAATTTTGTTCACAATTGATATGTTTACGCGGGAATTGTGACCCTTTTCCATTTCAATAATAAAAAGAAGAAATATTGGTGTTTTTATTGCTATCAAAGTAGACTAAGAGTTGCAATGTAATGAAAGTTCCAGGCTATCGTTTACTTTGGACTGGTTTAGGAGCTCAACTTGCACGTGATGTACCTTTCTCTGCCATATGCTGGACTACTCTTGAACCAGTGAGTATTTTTTACTCTGATTTTGTATTAATATTTTTCTAAAATTAGGCGGGATGGGGGGCGGAGCCAGACTTTTAAGCTACGGGGGTCAAACACACATTTGCGGTCAAATCATATAAATTTTTCATGTTAAGTATGGGGGTCAATTTTGTAGTACCCATAGCGTTTTACTCGAAACTATATAGAAAATAATGTACAAGCACAAATTTTGAAAATGAATGGGGTCAATTGACCCCCATTCACTCTTATGTAGATCCGGCCCTGGGTGGCATGATGGTATGATTTAAAATTGATCTGATTTGTTTTTGTAGATTAGAAGGCGATTAATGGAGTTGGTAGGAGACGAAGGAAACGTGACAAGTGTAATTGGCGCCAATTTTTCAGCTGGATTTGTAGCTGGAATTCTTGCAGCGTCTGCTACATGCCCTCTTGATGTTGCTAAGACCAGACAGCAAATCGAGGCAAGTATCAGAAAATAAAATATTATAGAAAAATAGAATTATAAATTATAAGAACAGAGGTGTAAACTGTAGTATCTGATTCTCATACTCACAGAAGGATCCAGCAAGAGTCAAGAACATGAATACGCGACAAATACTACTAGGAGTTTGGAGGTACGCTGCTGCAATATACATTTTAATTTTATTTACGAGGCTCGCTCTGTTTATTTTTATTTATTTTTTAACACAAATTTATGATCCTTGCACAGGAATGAAGGTATAAAGGGACTGTTTAGAGGAGTGGGCCCACGGGTTGGGAGGGCCGGTCCATCGGTCGGCATTGTGGTTTCCTCTTATGAAGTTGTGAAGTACATTATTCATAGAAGACGCTCAACCACTGATTAAAAAGTGAATTTTATTAATTTTAAATGCAATGTCGTATATACCGGCTAATAATAAGAATACTAGTACACACAAAATTAGATAGTTATATCTTAGATAATTTAATAAATTATTAATAATGGTCTGCTTACATGTTCAAAAGTGGGAGATTTTGATATTTCCTTTACATGTAATAGACAAGGCGACCCCACATTTCTTTATTGTATGTTATAAAATTTAGAGTTTTGCTTTCAGTAATCATCAAAATTTCTTGGTTTTTTGTTATACTTGTATAACTTCTTAGATATGAAACTTTGTATTTGTGAAATAAACTCGCGGGTTGTTGATTAAAGGATGAAGGCCTGTGTTTTCTCAATTCCATTGGACCTGAATTGAAACTGGGCTGAAAATAGAGTTAACCCAATTTAAGGCCATTCATTAAACTGTCAAGTGTACAATGCTTTATTCCTCATTTCCTCTCAAAAAGACTAATAAAATATATATATATATATATATATATATGGCATATTATCAAAACCACTTTATGATATCATCCTCAATAAATTCCATGCAAATCAGATTCATGATGATAATTTCAAAAGCTCATTTTCTCCAAACCAAAATAGGTTAAATTACAAGAATAAAAACCTCAAACCTGTGCTAGGCATCAGAGGAAAAAACAAAAATAGAGGAGAAATCCATTTTGGGGGGGTCCAACACTGCATTTGCATTTATTACCGCATCTAATAATTATTGGGCCGTCAGAGAAATGGGGCCCAAGTTTACAAAATAATGGTTGAAATGAAATGTTTTCTACCAGGGGCTTGGGCCCAGGCCATGAACAGGACCACTCCTTTCCATTGACCTTTTGACTAAATCTAACATGACACAAGTGGGTTTATACTCAAAGAGATAACCGACTGAGTTTGCACAAATTATTAATTGCACCTTATCTGAGCAATTATACCTCTCTGGTCCCTGACCTCTACTATGACCGGTACCTTTCCTTAGAGAGGAAAAAAGGGCAAGGACAAGGATATCTCCTATGAATGGTACCGATCGGTGGGCCACTAAAATCTATGTCCATTGGCATTGGTACACTGCATGAGGGACAGTTTGAGTGGCTTTTTATGGTAAAACGGTGTTTGTTAGAATTTACTGTGAAGATAGTATATTTGTGTAAATAATTATAGAAGAGACTGAGTACCAGGTTGCCTACATTTTCTTGAACAAAAGAACAATTAAAGATTTTTTGTTTTGTTATGAAATCATTATTAGTTGCAAAAGCTTGGCAAATAGGTGACCCATTTTCATGTATTTTGATGTACCCAAATTCACCATTTTTTTATCAAATAAAAGGTGATATATTTTGGATGTACAAAAATAAAATTCTATTTTGCAAGGACCGGGAAAATTGTCAAAAGAATTAGGACCAAAACATATTTAGTCAATAAAAAAATAACAGGATATATATACAATCTCATATATAAGTTGCCTTTAATTCATAGCTGTTTCCTTTTCTGGGTGTACAAAATTATCCTTCCAAAAAAAAAATACAAAATAATCCTTTCATTAATAGTTGCAAAAATTGGCAAGTTGGTCTATTTTGATGTACTAAAGTAAAATTCTATTTTGCAAGGACCGCAAAAAAAAATATCAACCACAAATTAAAATATATAAATTAATTCCAAAGAAGTAGGACCAAAAAACATATTTCGTTTATGAAAAACAATACCAGGATATTATACATAGTTACATCTAATTCATAGTTGTTTCCTTCTCTGGATATACAAAATAATCCTTTCAAAAACATACAAAATAAACCTTTCATTATTTGTTGCGAAAAAGATTGGCAACATCAAAAGTAAAATTCTATTTTTGAAGGACTGAAAAATATATCGACCCCGAATTAAAATATAGAAAATTATTCGAAAGAAGTTAGACCAAAAGGCATAATTTCGTTTATGAAAAATTAGACCAGGATATACAATTATACAAAGTTTCTTTAATTCATAGTTGTTTCCTTTCAGGGTATACAAAATAATCCTTTCAAAAATATACTTAAAACCGGACCGGTTAGAATGTTATTTGGTGGTCCATACAACAATGAATATAATCGATCCAAAATCTCTGATAGAAGCGACAATTTTAAGGATTTGCACAGAGGTATACACCTTAAAGGAGGAGGCAAGCTCTTGTTCCCCCTCAGCCTTTATCTCTTTATATTTTGGCTTGTTAGCATCATTTCTTTGTTTTTTTACATGTGATAGATGAGACTGTTAACTTTTTTATCTGCTGTGGTTGCTTCTGCCTTAGCTGTCTCCAGTTTTCCCGCTGTAAAAATTATCTTTACAGTTCTACTACTTGTACTTGGAAATTGGAATGCACAGGCTATGTTTCCGGAAAAGAAAAGAAAAGGTTCGAGAAATTTGGGCCTCAAAAAAATGAATCAATGCTACCAATTTTTAAATTAAGCCCAACAGATCTGGTGGCCCACATATAGCTTGATTCGGTGCATATCGGATTCGGATCCGGGTTAATTGTTTTAAGCACGGTTCTATATCGTTCGATCTAAACCGTCTGATTCACAAAACAGTTCAAAATAATCGAACGATTTTCGGAAGGATGCCCGTTAAAAACTCTACGCTTCCTTAAAAACAAAAGTCAATGATTTTGACTGTGCCGGAAGTACATTTAAGTCTTTCTATTTCGACCGTAAAATTATACATAGTTATGGCAGCTATGTTCATAGTTGCAGAATGAAATGAAAATGGCAACATAGTTCTATAATATTACACCTTTTAAATAAGACACGAAATGATTTATTGTACGGAAAGAAGGTTTGATGAAAAGAGATCTGGAGTGCGATCTGCCTTAAACTCCATCACTGCTTCTTGTCGGTTGTTGAAACTTTGAACCAGCTATATTTTTCATTCATTTTGGTGTTATATATATATATATATATATATATATGTAGGAGTTGGCTACGGTGCTATGTATAACATAGAGGGCCTCCGTACTACGGTTTAATATTTGAGTTTTCAAAATTCTAACAGTCGATCCGAACCGTTCAACAAGATCTCCATATGAATATGTACTTGCAAGTCAAATTTATATTTTTTAGAATTTTTTTACTATTTTTTTAGATAAATAGAAAAAATGTAAAATTTGGTTTGCAAGTACATATTCATATGGAGATCATGTTGAACTGTTCGGATTGACCGTTAGAATTTTGAAAACTCAAATATTGAGCCGTAGTACGGAAACCCTCTATGCTATGCATAGCATATTAGTAATTTCCTATATATAAACACAGACATATATCAAATTCTCTAATTAACCTTATGTTCTTAGCATGTTTAAACAGACCCTATATTATTGTAAAGTTCTCTTTCTTTCTACAGTCGGATGTAGGATTGGTAGAAATATTCGTAGCACATAGTTTGTTTGAGATCAATTCGGAAAAAAGCTCGTAATTAGCTCGCTCGATTTTAACTCAACTCGTTAGCAAGTTTAAGTTTGTTACAGCTCGACTCATGTTGGCTCAGGGAAGAAGAATATCAAGATATTTTCCTGATTCTTTTTCAATATTGTTCTTTTGTATCCATCATTAAATAATGAAGTTCATTGTAAGAAGAAAACGAAATTGTTTCATGACTCCTAGTCTATGTGCGACTCACAGTACAAATAAGTTATTAACGAGCTGGCTCGACTCGTTCTAACACGAGACGAGTTCAAGCTTTGTCTAATTCAATTTGAGTAGTTTAGAATCTAACAGGTTAAAAAAAGAATTGCTATAATTCGATGATAGCCTTTTCATGCTCTTAAACGCCATGTGATTTATAAAAATTACAAGAACAAATTCAATTCTGAATGCTGGAAATAACAGAACAATTAACAAATAAACAATCAATCTTCTCCAAAGCCCATCTAGGATTATCCTGGCCGCCCATTTTTGAGAGATTTTTTTGTTGAAATTTATCTTATTTGAACGAACCGTAGGAAAGCTTTATTTTTAAGGGTAATTAAGATGAAGTTCTCAATTTCATGTATGTCCCTCAAATGAAGACCTCAAAAATGCGTATGTTCCCTTTTAAAAATTATAATATCATATTTAATTTTTAAAATTTTAAGAACCCACAAATTTACTCAATTTATTATTTTTCTCTAGTAAAACTCATTTAAAATTTATGAAGTGTTATAAAATAAAGAAAGAAAAGAAACAAGATAGAAATAACATATAAAAGATGGCAATCTCTTTATTCATATATTTCTCATGTGTACAATATAGGGGTGTACACGGAGCGGATTCGGAGCGGATAATGCCAATATCAAATCCGTATCCGCCTTTCAATGAGCGGATACGGATACGGATACGGATAGTAAACGGATATCAAAATTTAAAATATATCCGCCTTAAACGGATACGGGATACGGAGCGGATAATTTACGGATACGGATTCGAATACGAATGTAGAACGGATAATTGTCAGATATTGAGTTATATGAACTTTAAGATATAATTAATAATTAATAAAATTTAAATATGAAAATAAATGAATAATTGTAAGTTGATGGAGATATTAATGTTGGAAAGATGGGACATATAAGATATTCATTCTATTGATATAATATATAAACAAAATAAAGAAGTAGTAACAAAAGATAGTGTGGTGTAGTGGTTTGTACCTTGGTTGCTTAGACTCTCACCTCACATGACATGGGTTCAAATTTTCTTGAAGGCAAAATAATTTAAAACCTCACATGATACGGATACGGATAGTAAACGGATATCAAAATTTAAAACCATATCCGTATCTGTTTAAATCCGGATATATATTATATGCAGATTCGGAGCGGATACCAGGATATCCATATCCGTTTACACCCCTAGTACAATAGTAGTGAGCTATGAATTCCAATAGTAGTGGGATAGTCAGAAATGAATTGGAGATTAATATTGAAAGTTACAAAATGAATGACATCTACACATTTATAATATATTCATAACATGAAGTTCTCATTTTATCCTTATTAAAAGAATATGTAGCATGTGTAAGGAATGTTCAGTCTTCTAACTAACATGTTTGCGAGGACAAAGGATTCATTTTTCTTCAAAAGTAGAGAAATAAACCGTTTGTCCTCACAAACCGGCAAACAAGATACAAATCATTTTTCTTTTTCCGGTAAAACCATATCCATATCATTTTTCTTTTTCCGGATAGTGGTAAAACCATATCCATATCATTTTTCTTTTTCCGGATACGGATACAAATCAGATCGGATATTTATTAAAATAATATAAAATTTATTAAAAAATACTAAAAGTTCATAATATTTATCTAATTATAATGGTGAAAAACATAATTTTTTCATAATATATATTAAAATATGAGGGATCCACTTACACCCTTTTTTGGTGACACCGGATTACACCCTATATTTTCAAAGTTTTCAAAGTCCAAACAGTTCAACATGATGGATATATTAAAATGTGCTTGCATATCAAATTTTACATTTTTTTGAATTTTCTTACTATTTATTAAGTATTTTACAAAATTATTGTTTTCAGACCATTGAATTTTTGTATCCATCTTAATAAATAGTAAAAAAATTCAAAAAAAATGTAAAATTTGATCTGCAAGTACATTTTAATATATCCATCATGTTGAACAGTTTGGATCGACTGTTTAGAATTTGAAAATGTAGGGTGTAATCCGGTGTCACCAAAAAAGGGTGTAAGTGGATCCCTCCTCTTAAAATATATGTTATATATCTACTATTCGGATATAGATAATTGAAACGTAAAACCATATCAGTATCCATATCCATACGGATATTCGATCGGATATCGGATATCCACATCTAATTTTTCAAATACGAATTTAATACGGCTCAAATATTATCCATACCATTTTCACCCCTATCCTTTCACATGCTATATATTTTTTTAATAAAGGATAAAATGAATACTTATAAATAAAAAAATAAGTTTTAATTATGGAAATAATAAATTGGATAAATTTGTGAGTTTTTGAAATTTAGAAGGGTAAATATAATATTACGAACTTTAGAGAGAAAATATGTAATTTCAAAAAAAATTTAGGGGTATACATCAAATTTCCTCTATTAGAAACCCCTGCCAAATTACAACCATTGATTATGATTTTTTTTTTTCCCAGATAGACATGAAGACGGAGTCTTTTAACTTTAAATATATATAAGAGATCTCCAGCTTAATTTCGAACTTACAATTTCTCTCATGTAAATAGATAATTTTTTTTCAAACTTTGCACTTATTTCCGAATAGTTTCGATCAAAATATTCCATTGATCATATTATATTCCATAATTGTGTTATCTTCCACCTAAATATTTGCTATTTTACATCTTTCTCCTTCGTCGATTGAAGGCCTCTATTTTACATTTAGCAAAATTAATTTTAAGGGCTAAAAGATTTTCAATATACTCTATCCTCACCTACTAAGGAGAAGAGAATGTCATTATCAAAGTGTAATTAATGACGCGTTTACTATGTTAAATTACTAAAACCCTAATATATAAAAAATTAGACTAGTTATTAAAAGAATGGAAAATGTCATCAACAAAGTATAAATTATTGATGCCCTAAATGACTAAATCCCTAAAACCCAACTATACTGGCCATGAGAAGAATTTTGTTAAAAACATGTGTACTTATTAAATTAAATTTGAGAGAAAAGGTGAAAAAGGATCACTGTCTTAGACTTCTTTTGCATTAAAAGAGAGATCAAGCTTCAAAATCAAATTTTAAATAAAATCTCTTTAATTATAGTTACTTTGGTCTCGTGAAGGAGAACGGAGTAGGTCCGATGCCTATCGGACCTACTTTTAGGTTCAACGGGCATCATGATCGTCCGATCTAATTTAAGATTTGTTTGCACGAAATTGAAACAGATAAGCACAAATTTTAAAGCGTTATGCACGAATCTTAAAGCAAATCGATGGTGATTAAACCCATCGAACCAGAGTAGGTCCGATGCCCATCGGACTACTCTCAAGTTCTCGTGAAGAATCTCATGAACACAATATATATTATCAAAATGACTCTATTTTTATAAGAGAGGCATTGATTGAACTATCCATCACAATAGGAAGTCTATTAGCTATAGGTGTAATATTAATTGTAGTTTAAAAACTACATTTAATTATACTAATAGCCCTATATACTAATAATTGTTGTATCAATCACCTTTGAAATGAAACATATATTGGCTACATTTAATTTATCAATTTCCAATACCTTTGATAAAAACAAATTAACCAAATTTCCTAACTTATCTTTAACCATGTCCCAAAAATGTCAATAAAACAGAACTAAAAAAAGTAAAAAAGAATAAATAAGATCAATCATTTAAACTCGATGTTTGGATTTTTAAACCCTAATATATAAACATTGAAAAAAAAAATGTTCTATTTTGTTGTAACCAAAACCTTCCTCATAAATAATAAAAAAAAATCCGGATGAAATTAAAATAACACAACTGTTAATGTCATTTAATTTACTTGCATATAAAATGCAAATTGCACACCCACACACACACACATGATATGATGATGAAGTTCCATATAAAGCATTCCAAATTGCTACTTCCATACAAAGCATTCCATGGGACTGAACTGAAACATCTTTCAAGAAAAAAACCAAGAAAGGGCAACGGTCTTGTGTAAAGAATTCACAAACAAAAAACAAAAAAAATGAACCGAAACATGCGTAACTTGATGCACAAACCAAAGCAATATTTTTATCTCCACGTCAGACCTACTACCCAAATGGGGCACAATAGCCCCCATTCAACCTTTTTGTAGCTTCCCTTGGAACCCCAAAATAGGCTAGCTCCACCTCTCATCTCTTTGAATAACAACACTTCTCAAGTTAAAAAAAAAAAAAATTCATAGAACCTTACCCTGACTTTGATAGTCTGATCAACGCAAGCATTAAATGCGTATGTATGTGTATGCGTGTTTGAGTTATAGAGAGAGAAAGAATCAGAGTTTGTCGTTAACAAAGTCTCTGTGAAGCCCTTACTTGGAAGTTGAAACAAAAACAAAAAAACAAAGGTCAAGTCTGTGAAGCTCAAATCCCTACTAATTAAGGAGAAAAAGTCTGACCAACAAATTAATCAGCATTTCATGTATCATTCTAAGAAAAAAAAAGTATACATATGCGTGTATATACCACCAAAACGGTATGAACAAGCTTTGTGCTTTGATAAATATCTCAAAGATATATGTGGTTCTCCTTTGAAGTGCATGCATGATGCATATATCAGAGTGTCATCTGTAAGCTCAATAATTTAATATGATTTGGTGACTGGGTAACTAGACCAACATATAATAACAAGTTAACAGCACAGTTGTATATCAGAAGGGAAATTTAATATGAATATATAATATATGTGGCTAGTTCTTGCTTATAGAGTTACAGTGGAGTTCGGTTAGTATGACATCGATGTCATATGACATCAATTACAAAATTAATTGGATAGATTTCAAACGACTAATTCAAACTCTTCAAACCGATTTACTTTATTATAAGTGATGCGTTTACATGCAAAAAAAATATATATTCTAGTTATTTTAGTATCGAATAAAGCGGTAAAAAATGTTGAAAAATGAATGCATTAAAATTAACTTAAAAACTCAAACATTTGACCGCTTGACTTGATACTAAATAAATTCGAAAAATTATAAATTTTGCATGTAAACGCTCAACTATTGAAATAAATCGGTTTGAACGGTTTGGATTCACCGTTTAAAGTTAATTCAATAGATTTTGGAGTTAGTGTTATATAAACTGAAATGACACTGATGTCATACTAGCCAGACTCGTTGTAGTGGTGCATATATCAGAAGGGCAATTATGTAATTTAAATGATGTATGTATACATGTATATATGTTGGTAGGTTATTAGCTACTGACAATCTGACATCATGCAATGCAACACATGCACCTATTGGTGTAGCTTTTTTTGTGCAAGACCTAGTGTATCTTGTATGAAAGGGACTGATGAAGGCAATCAGGCAAGGAAATGACAAGCCCAATAAAATGTCGACTTGTCTTTTGGCATTTTTAGGTTCGTTCTTCCCTTTTTTTTCTATTGAAGCGGACAGATTGGTCATTTTACAGACGGTCTACAGACAGCAATTGCCCAAAAGAAATCTAAAGAAGGAAATGGAAAGAGGATTGAGTAGCACGGGTGGATTGAGAGAGACAGAGGATAGTAGTTTAGTTCATTGGATGATTCAATTTTAGTCTAAAAGATATAAGAATATTTCAAATTGTAAAAGTTGAATTTTTTTTTTTTAATCATATCGGTAATTTTAATAAGAAAAATTCTTAATAAATTTTGATATCATTTTTTTTTTGTAATTTTAGTTGTGCTTAGTAATTATTAAGTTTAAGATTTACGGTCCAGCGAAAGAGCTGCTCTTAGTGGGCGATTCTAAAAACATAACCACCGTAGCAGCCGCCCAACCTCCTCCCTCTCGAGCGGAGAGGAGAATGAGAGAGAGGGGAGGGAGCCCAGCCAACTGGAACCGATCGGAGCCTAGAGTCTTTACACTTATCTCAATCGGAGCGCGACGACAGTTGAACAAAACGAGTACGGTTTGTGAAGAAAGATGATGATTAATGTAACAGGATCATTAAGAGTGTATATAAGTAGGACGAGTGGATTAGAGTAGTTTAGAAAATTTTGTGAGAATAAACGAGTAGTTCTAAGAATTAAGGTCATTTGACTTTTGCAAATATATTTTAATCACATAGTAATTGGTAGTGGCTAAACAACTAATTTAAACTAAGTCGTCAAGTTCAATTTAACAAATTGAGTTTAAGGAAAATTATTAATTTCAAATTGTTCACATTTTTACATTGTGATGCAATTGTCAAATTCACTTCAATTGAAACTGGAGGAAATGAAAATACCAACATTGTAACTTGAACGGTTATGTGATAAAATTGCGAGATAAATATAAATTGTCAAGTTCGTTTACTCCAATTAGGGTGGAAATCAAACCGTCTGTCACAGAACTATTTTACAGCAGGACGCATGCACAGTGTCAGTTACGTACCATGACTCGTGTATTCCGTGTTGTGACTATTCGCGTGCCGTGCTCATCTTTTGAAACTTTGGCACGGCACGTGAAAGATTTAGTCACGGCACGGCACGACACGTAGTCACGCGAGTCACGTGTAATTAGGACCATTAGATATTGATTTAATGGTGAATCTTGAATAAACTAACCTAAATTATGATTAAATGGTCACACGAGTCACGTATGGTCACGGCACGTTTAGGCACGGCGTGACTCACGTGGCATGACCATTCGCGTGCCGTGACCACCCCTTGACATTTTGGTCACGGCACAGCACGGCACGTGAAAAATTAACTTGATCACGACACGGCACGGCACGTTTTTTCCACTCTAATTGGAATAGTTTTCAAATTATTTTTATTTAATCAACATAATTTTGAAAAACAGAGAGAAGTCAATTTGACAAATATGTTCCAAACTGTTCTAAATTTTTTTTTAGAACCAACTTTTAATCTATCGGTTTAAGTTGGTTTTCATGGTATAATAGTTGCGTTATAAACCTTCAAAAAAAAAGTTGCGTTATATCATACATCATGAAAAAACAAAAAAATTGAAACAGTTGTGAACATTCTTTGCTTGGAAGTTGGAAACTGGAACATGTACTTCTGTTAGAATGAAGAAAATTATTTTTTTGTCAAAACATTAAAAATAAGAAAATGTAACTCATAAATACTAATTGAAGCGGTGCATCACTGCATTTAAGGTATGTTGCATGGATACGGATACAGCGATACGAAAATTTTCAAAAATCTCGGATATGATATGCCTATTATATATTTTTATTATTTTATTATTTATTAAGTATTATATAAATTAAATATAAAATAGGAGTACAATAACACAAGGATAACATTAAATTAAACCTACTATGTTCTAACAAGAAAGATTAGTTGTTGCATGGATACGGATACAGCGATACGAAAATTTTCAAAAATCTCGGATATGATATGCCTATTATATATATTTTTATTATTTAATTATATTATTAAGTATTATATAAATTAATATAAAAATAGGAGTACAATAACACAAGGATAACATTAAATGATTAAACCTACTATGTTCTAACAAGAAGATTAGTTGTTGTGGTGGTAAAGCTGCATGTTGTTGAGCATCTAACATGGGTCGATTCTTGCTTGGCGCAAAAAGAAGAATTTTAGCATTGGGTCTATGTGCAGTGCACGGAGACAGTATTGGGTGGTCCAGGTGCGGTGCACGAAGCGGACCCATATCAGGGGCGTGTCCAGACACCAAGCACCATTATGGTGGGTTTCAACGCGTATCGGCGGACCGTATCGGCGACCGTATCAGTCAGTTAGGATACACCACGTCGTCCAATACGCCAGCTTACGTATCGGGTCCGTATCCCAATACGGGTACAGGTTTCCAGTTTGAAGTATGTGGTAACATAGCATTAAGTAAAGCAGCAGGAAAATCTGTTTATTTCCTGAGAAACAGAACACAGATGGAGCAACTACCAATCCTTACAAGCACACAAAACCAAAACAAGCTCTGCAATTCAGTACAAATAAACGCACACAAAACCAAAACAAGCCCTGCATTTCTGCAACAAACCCTTATCAGCTTGTAACAAATCACTGCATATCAGACAACCCCATCCTCTTAGATCCTAACTCAGTGAACTCCCTAATCCCCACTTTTTTTACCGTTGCATATTTAAAAAAAAAATCTAGTTGTGATATTAATTTTTTTGAAACCAGTGTAACTCCGCCTGTGTAGAAACTGTCCTAAGTTAGAAAAAAGGAGAGTTGTGATAGATGTGGCAAGCTAACGTAAAATAACAGTCTTTTTATGAAAATGAATCTCTCATTAAATTTTATTTCTAACCTATCCAACTTGTTTGGAATTCGTATTCTCTGCATTAACTCAAAAGGGAATCTTTTGAGTTAGTGAATCTCAATCGTTTGATATGTTTTAAGATTCGTGCAGACTAGATCCACTAATATTAAAAGGCTCCTATGTTATAGGCAGGAGCTGGATTGGCTCCGTTAAAAATCAGACGGTTGAGATTCATTAACTCAAAAGATTCCCTTTTGAGTTAATGCAGAGAATACGCATTCACTTGTTTGAGACTAAAGACTTTGTTATTGTTGTTTGTAGAATTTCACTGGTGTTTCACAAATAATGCATGAAAGGCTAGAATTAAAAAAAATTGTTACATCAAATCAGAAACATACATGGTGAAACGATAGCAATGACAGCATTTTGCCATACTAAAATTTATTTTATTTTTAAAATTTTACAGAAAAAAAAAATCGGTCCCTAATCCCTTATCAGCACTCAAAAGTCAAAACACATCCAAGAAGAATTCTTAACCTAGGAGGAAAGCTATCCTCAACATTGCATTGGTCATTTTGCATCAAAATTAAATTGATATCCACAATTGGTATATTGGCAATTTTGCATCACAGTAGATGCTTATAACTTCGAAGGGAAATTATCAAATTAAAATCTTCACTCATAAAGTTTTAAGTTTTATCAAATTAAAATCCATGAGAGGTTTATTAGTACGATGCCAGTTGCAATAGTTCTTAATTTTGGCATGCTAGGATAGTGTAATTGCAAAAAGAAACTGCCAAATTTCCTCTTTTATTGAAAAAAAAATAGAAAAAAAAATTGTCACCTATAAGCATAATCTTGAATGGACAAAATTTTGTAGCAGAAGACAAAATTACAACTTTCAAGAAAAAATTGCAATTCTCAAGTCACTATTTACATGAATTAATAAATACAATTTTTATATACATACTAGGACCATATCTTACCATAAATTTTGAATGACAGAACCTTGCAAAGCGTGTCATACTTTTAGGTCTCTCATAGAATTTTAAATTAATATAACCTCTACATAGGCTTTTAAGCTCAAAAGTAAGTGATTTGAGTAACCAATGAGAACTGATTTGAACTAACCAAAGAAGAAGAGTCTTTACTGTTTCTTAGCTCTGGTCAAAATTTGGTTCAGAGAGAAAGAATCTGGTATAAGGTTAGCTATGAATAGCACCAGGCCATACAACATGAGGCCATATTTAGGCCTTGTTTAGACTTTTAAATTAACCCTAAATAATACTAGCTTTTGTCTTTACATTAACAGACGCATGTGTGTGTATTGTGCAACCATGCATGCAATTATTTTTTTGTTTGTTTGACATTTTTTCTTTAGCACTTGAGAGTAGGTCCGATGGGCATCGGACCTACTCTGGTTCGATGGGTTTAATCACCGTCGATTTGCTTTAAGATTCGTGCAGAATGCTTTTAACTACGTGCATGTCTGTTTCAATTTCGTGCGCACAAATCTTAAATTAGATCGGACAGTCATCATGCTCGTTGAACCTAAAAGTAGGTCCGATGGGCATCGGACCTACTCTGTTCTCTTTGTTTAGTTAAGTCTGAAACTTAAGACCTACATCTCTAGGTTCTACTTTATGGGTCTGTTTTAATGCATCTATTGGAACCACCAATTTGTAATTTGGCCCATTTAATGCGGTAGCTGCGCTGCATCTCTGCCTGAGAAATATAGAATGATGTCAAATCACCTGATTCATGTAATAATAAAATTACTTTTATTGTCCACTTGTAATAATGAATTTTAAATATGCAATCTTTTATCTTAACTAGTTATGCTAGCTGTAGTTTCTTGTAATACTTTTGTAGATAAGTTTGTGTTGTTGTTGCTAGGATCAGCAGCGATGGCAGTGAGGAATTTATAATTCTGTTTCTTTAAATTTTTTTTTATGCATTGATGTTTTTCGTTTTAAAATACGGTTTTCATGTGGTATGCAGAAGGTCACCGCATATGCAGATTAGACTTATATATGCGGATTTTAAAATAAAAATTTATATATTATACAGATATTCAATCTATATTAAAATCTACTTGGAGACCAAATTTTATATTTTTTGAAATTTTTTAGCTATTTATTAGGCCACTTTGAAATTGGCTGATCCGGTGAACAGTGCAACAAATTCTGGACCAATTGATCTGGAATTTTCAAAGTGGCTTAATAAATAGTAAAAAAATTCCAAAAATGTAAAATTTGGTTTCCAAGTAGATTTTAATATTTAGAACACGTTGAACGGTTCGGATTTGTTGTTGGAACACCGGAAATGACCGAATTGCCCCCGGCAGCAGCTGTCCAGAATGCTGCCGGCAGCAATTTAGCCGGACTATATATATATATATAGGGCTGGCTACTATGCTTATGCAGTAATATGCAGTATGCGATAATATGCGGTATCATACAAATAAGTATGCGGTAATATGCTACCGAATATGCAATAATAATATGTGGTCGAATATACAGTAGTAATATGCGGCCGAATATGCGACCGCATATGCGGAACCGCATATTAGATTGCATAGAGATTTTCTATGCAGATTGAAAACCGAATACGCATATACAGTCGCATAGACTACATTTTGTTACACTGACTCTCTTTATGATAGGAAAAAAAATGAAATTGCACTATACGCTAAATTTTTCAGCCTACAAATCACAATTTTTTAGCCCCGCTTCTTGTTTGACCATATGGTTCATTTTTTTAGCCTAAAAGAGATATTATACAAACCACTTAGGTCTACTACTTGCTTCTTCTCTTTAAATAAGAAAAAATGAGTTATAATCAAATCAACCATTGAGAAATTTCATATTCTAAATAAACTGTTAATATTAAACGTATCCAAGTCCTTAAATTATAGAAGTTGGCAACTCATAGGAATGTAAATACTGATCTAACTAGTCAAGTCGTGACTTGGGTATTGTGTCGTGACATGTCGTTATCAAGTTATATTTTTATCTGTTGTATTGTGCCGTGATCAAATTGAGATGAATGATCACGACACATTAGTCACGTCATAGGCGATTACATTTGTCATGCTTGATTACTTGTAAATTTTTTTTCGTAAGTTCATTCAAAATTTATCATTGGATGAAGATTTAACTGTCATGATCACACATAACTCGTGTGATCACGAGCTATGCCATGACCAGACAAGTTCACGTGTTGTGTCGTGTCGTGTCACATAATCGGCACACGTGCCGTGACAGAACCATATCGTATCATGACGTATCTGGTCATGGCTTGACTTTTTTTACATCCCTAGCAGCTCATTTACTTAGCTCTAGGGGTGCCAACAGATTGAACATTGTCAGTCCGCATCCGCATCGGTATTCGAAAAATAAATGTGGATATCTGATATCTGAATAATTGTGCGAATACGAATACAAATATGATTTTAAATTTTAATTATATGTATCTGAATAGTAAATATTTTAAATTTTTAAATATATTATATATACCATATAGTTCAATATATATTAATCAACAAATATCCAATTCGTATTCGAAAAATAAAACAGATACAGATATAATTTTAGCACTATCCGATCCGTTTGCACTCCTACTTAGACTTCCATGAAGTAGAAATAGACTATGGATCTTAATATTTTTATTGTCTTACCTTTTTTCCCTTGATTTTTTTTTTTAAGTTGAAGACCCATTTTGACAACATAATATGAGATGAGCTATGGTGAGACGTGGAGTAAAATCAAGTTTGTACTCCACGGCCTATATTTTCATTTTGAAAATCCAAACAACCGATCCGAACTGCTCAACATGTTCTCTATATTGAAATGTGCTTGGAGACCAAATTTTACATTTTTTGGAATGTTTTTACTATTTATTAAGCCACTTTGAAAATCGTTAATCCGGTAGTCCAGAAAATTTTACCTTTTTTACTATTCACAGTGGATCAGTGATTTTCAAAGTGGCTTAATAAATAGTAAAAAAAATTCAAAAAATGTAAAATTTGGTCTCCAAGCACATTTCAATATAGATAACATGTTGAGCGGTTCGGATCGGTTATTTGAATTTTCAAAATGAAAATATAGCGTGAAGTACAAACTTGATTTTACTCCACGTCTCACCATAGCTCATCTCTATATTCTCCACAAATAATGAAACTAAAAATAAATAACAAATGTAATTGTGCACCGGTTTGTGCAATACAACTTTCCATCTTAAACAGGTTTAGCGTTGTTGTTTTTTATTATTTTTTATTGCATGGTTTAGGGTTGTTGACATGTAAAATGGCGGTACTACATTTATTTTTATCTTCCCTATGCTCTTTTTGTGAGTGTTTGTTTAAATCCCAAGGCGTGGAAAATGACGAGCTTTCAAACTTTATTCTTTTCTCAACTATGAAAAGTGGCTCTTATTGACAACAATTAATTAAGAATAATTTACTTGCAATTTCTAGTTTATCTGAGACAGGGTTATAAAAAAAATTATGAACTCAATGCTTGTTCATAACTCGTTTGTTTTAACTCAAGTCAGTTTCAACTCGAGTTGGCTAACTCATTTAGTTAGTGAGCTGAGTTTGATCATACTTCAACTTGCTTATTAACAATTCGAGATACATAACATTCACCATAATAGATCTCAAGTTATCTATTCTAAATTACTACTCAGACTCAAGGACCCAAACCTAATTCTACTCACCCAAATCCCGATCCAAACATAGAAATGGACTAGGTTAAACGAGTTGTGAACCAACTTGAGTTGGTAATGTGCTGAACCCAACTTACATTTACAGCTCGTTATTGTCATTCCAACTCGAGTTGACTCTCTCACTAACTTAATGACCTGAGCACGAGTTGAGAGTAACTCGCTCAAACTAAGCTCATTTACAGTTCCTAGTAAAAAATGTTTCCTTTAGAATATTAATTTTATTGCTCATACAATTAGTAATTTGACATACAATAATGTTCAATGATCACATTAAGCTCTTCAAGATAAAATAAAATTTCCTATAATTTTTTTAAGTGAACAATCATTTTTGCACTTTTCACAACTATTTATGCGCATTTGTGTATTTTTTTTGTTCAATTAATTTGTAAATTTTCGCACTCATTAATATATTATCCCGTACTACCATGTGGCAGCCACAAATGGCAATTAATATAACTGGAGAACAAATTATTGCTTTTGTCAGTCTTACGACCGACTGCAACAGAGAAAAAAGAAAAATCCTATACAAATCTGAATTTGCGTTATTTAACTTTTTTTTTTTAAATCTTATCATTGCTAAAAGAAAATAAATTTTTTTAGGGGTATATAGGGATATACAACTTGATGTAAATGTTTTCCGGAACAAAATAGATAAGTCCTGTCCAGGTTAGTTGACAATATATATTGAACCAGCGTACGTTGAGCCGTAAAAATTAAATTTTAATCAAGGGAATAAAAAATTGAAACATTTACTTAGGATTGTTAATGGATATGTATATAGTGCTGGGCTATGGTGAGTTGTGAAGTAAGAGGTCATTTTTACTTCATGCTCATATTTTCATTTTGAAAATCCAAACAACCGATCCGAACAGCTCAACATGTTCTCTATATTGAAATGTGCTTGGAGACTAAATTTTATATTTTTTGGAACTTTTTTTACTATTTATTAAGCCAATTTGAAAACCGTTGATCCGGTGGTCTAGAAAATTTTACTGTTTTTTACTGTTCACAGTGAATCAGCGATTTTCAAAGTGGCTTAATAAATAGTAAAACAATTCAAAAAAATGTAAAATTTAGTCTCCAAGTACATTTCAATATAGAGAACATGTTGAGCAGTTCGGATCGGTTGTTCGGATTTTCAAAATGAAAATATGACGTGCTCTCTCTCTCTCTATATATATATATATGTCGAGAAATTCGGATCGACTTTTTGAACTTTAAAAATAGAGATATAAGCGGGAAGTAAAACACTCTATTTACTTCTCAAAGCATCGTAGCATCACTCATATATGTATATATGTATGTATATGTGTGTGTGTATATATTGAAGCAGCGTACGTTGAGCCGTAAAAATTAAATTTTAATCAAGGGAATAAAAAATTGAAACATTTACTTAGGATTGTTAATGGATATGGCATGGGTCATTTTATATCCATATCCATATTTGTTAAAAATTTACCTTGCCTACCTTTCTATATAAAATCCTAATCTTATTCGTATCATATCTTTATTCAATAAGCATTACTATTTACTAGCTCTCCCATATACTAACTTACCTGTGAAGGTTAACAAGTAAGGTATAGATTAACGGATACTTGTCAGATAAATTCATAACTTGTTCAACCAAATCCATAAGTATAGCAAACAATAAAATAAATTGTTATAATTTTCATAATTTACAATATGAGGAGGGGGTTCAAATGCACCATAATTTTTGTGCTCCAATATGCTTCACATCCTTTATTCTATTTTCAAAGTCCGAACCGTTCAACATGATATTCATAATAAAATATGTTTGGAGACCAAATTTTATATTTTTTAGAATTTTTTTACTATTTTTTACTATTTTTTTAGATAGGTACAATATCACTTTATCCGATGATTCAGAGTCCAGAATCTCCTTAAAAAAGTGATTTTGTACCTATCTAAAAAAATAGTAAAAAAATTCTAAAAAATATAAAATTTGGTATCCAAGCATATTTTATTATGAAGAGCATGTTGAGCGGTTCAGATCGACTATTCGGACTTTGAAAATGGAGATAAAGAATGTGGAGCATATTGGGAGCACAAAAATAATGGTGCATTTGAATCCTCCTCTTACAATATTATGTACATGGTGTGATTATTATTTTTATTTTATTTTTGATAAAGGTGGATAAAGTCCACCAGTTTTCATTAAAACTAACTAGTTCAGTACGATACTGGTACCAAATAGCTGGTATGCGAAACTAAGCCATAAAAGACATTATTACAAAAGGTTAACTATATCTGAAACAACCAACAAAAATATAACAAGTATTTAAACTAATACAAGCAAAACATCAAAGTTCTAAGAGATTATCATATCAGACTATTTAGTAGATCGGTTTTAATAGTTTGGATTCGTCGTTTGAATCCAATTCCATAGCAACATGACAAAATCGATCTGTACCACAATTTCACACCTGTAATAAGTTACCAATACTATTTTTGGGATAATTCATTTGAGTCCTTTAATTGTAATCTCTTCATTCGGGTAGTTAACACTTGAGAGTAGGTCCGATTGGCATCGGATCTACTCTGGTTTGATGGGTTTAATCACCGTCGATTTGCTTTAAGATTCGTGCAGAACGCTTTAAACTTCGTGCGTGTCTGTTTCAATTTTCGTGGCACAAATTTTTAAATTAGATTGGACGGTCATCATACTCGTTGAACCTAAAAGTAGGTCCGATAGGCATCGGACCTACTCCGTTCTGGGTAGTTAATTACCAGAACGTCCATGAATCTTGAAATATTAGTACTGCTCTTATGAACTGAGACATATATGTATTTATATATACTGATAAAAGAAATGTTGATGTCCCACAACTGGTCCACACGCTCCGTACCAGTATTACCACATATGGCAGATTTGGTACCTGCTCGGCTCAGATCATGAATTTTAGAGGACTCATCTTGCTAAATAACCGTACCAATGGAATTAATTATAGAACATTTTCATTTTACAAATCCAACGGTGAAATTGAAGAACTTTTTTTTCGTAATTAAAAAAGTTAATTATATAAAAGAGGCTGATTATTTTGTTTACAAAAAACTGTAAGCACCGCTCTCGCCCCGCTACACAAGGTGTTTGTAAAAAGAGGAGAGTTCCAATACCTCATGTTTTTCATACCTCATATATTATATCTTTGTTTTCAAAGTTCAAACTATCGATCCGAACTGTTTAACATGATATTCATACTAAAATATGTCCGGGGATGAAATTTTATAATTTTTGAAATTTTTTTATGTTTTTGTCTGAATTTTCAAAAATTATAAATTTTCATCTCTTGTAAAATTTCATCCCCAGACAGGGACGGATCCAGAATTTTGGTCAGGGATAGGTCCAAAATATTACTAAGAGTAATTTTTTTTCTCTTGGTGAATCGGAAAGGAATAGCGGATAGGGATCTAAAAAAATCACGACACGACACAGCACGTGTGGCGTGCTGTGACTCGGGTGTCCCGTGCCGTGACCATTCACGTGACGTGACCATATTTCAAAATTTTGGCACAACACAGCACATGGTCACGTGAAGGTTTTGGTCACGGCACAACACATGATCACGTGAGTCACGTGTAATTAGGACCATTATAATCTTGAACGTGACCAAATGTGACGAGTCACGTTTGGACACGTCACGTGTGGTACGGCGTGTCTTGGTCATGGCGTGACTAACGTGTTGTGACCATTCACATGTCATGAGCATCTTTACAGATTTGGTTATAGCACGACACGGCATGTATAAATCTAACTTGGTCACGGCACGACACGTGATCCAAGTCACGACATGACTGGTTACGACACAATACATATTTAGATTTCTGGTAGCAGATCTCTTTTTTCTCCTGGCGAATCAACGATTCTTCTAAGTGGAGTAGCGAATCAGACTGTGTTTTTTTTCTTTCTTTTACACGAATCAGTCTGGGCTAACTTTCTTTTCCGCGTAATTTTCTTCTACTGGGTTGTGAATTAAACTCAAGGGTAGGCATTGTTTTCATTTAGAGGTAGGTACAAGTATAAAATATCTCTGGGTCTAAAAAAAATTTCGAATCCAGATATAGGCACGTACCTACTCCTGATCCTTCTTAGGTCTGCCAATGTCCCCAGATATATTTTAATATGAATATCATATGAAAATAAAGATATAAAATATGAGATATAATGATGTACGAAAGACAAGAGCATTGAATCCTCTTTCTCGTAAAAAAAAGTAAACAAAAAAAGACGCATTGAACATCCAAACTTTGAATCCCTCTGTACACCCATTTTTTTTTTTTTTTTTGTGCACCACACCTTGGGAAAAAAAATAAAAAAAGGTGTGTGTCCTTTTTGGGATATTATGTGGTAAGATTTCTATTTCGAGAAGTTTTTATCTGTTTTCTCGTGAAAAGGGCGGGTACCGAATCAAAGATGACTTCAGATCCTCTCCGGTATCATAATAGGAATCTTTTACAATTACTGGATCTGGACCGTTATTTTTAACTTGGCACGAATCTCAAAGCCCAATAATACTGCCCCTGAGCTAGTCCAAATCTCAAAGCGAATGAGAGTTAATCTCAAATCGTAAAGTGAAGGGAATCTTTTACTGTATTGGAAAGGATACTTGTCCATCAAAAATTCGGTACATGTTTGGTGTACCGAAACTTTAATTCGTTACTTGCATTTTGTTGTAAAAAAATAAATAATAATCAACTTATTTTTCTATAATTATTATTTTTAATTATGAAATAAGAAAATCGAAATTGAAGGCTCCACCGAATATGCCAAATATGCTGTTGTTCGTGGTACTCAATAAAAAAAAATACGGATATAATTGTTGATCGCATTTTATAGTTAAATTCTCAACTCTAAATAATCAAATCTAGTCTAGTTGACTAAAATTTTATCTTTTGTGCCAAAGATTAATGGTCTAAAACTTTGTCCCAAAATTTTGGTGATTTGACAACTTTTAATCTAATTTCATACTTAAAACAGTCTCAACTCCCTACTTTAGTTACCGGCTAAAAGTAGTAGTTTCCGTATAAAAGATTAAGATTCGAAATCCAGATAAATATTTTTATATATATAATAATAATTTTTTTTTGAAATCTTGACAGTGGCTGTCAAGTATAAATTTTTATTAATTAAAACGTAAATTTACATCCATCGCTTTACATTCAAAACATCATCCAAACTACATCATCTAAAAACATCTACATCTAAACATTAACATTTAACAACACAAACAACCAAATAAACAAACCATATTCTTTGGTTGTAGATCCCGACGAGTCGACGACCTTCAGCATAGCTAGCTAGTGACCAAAGGAAAGGAGACATTTTTTTTCCGTTTGGGTTGCGGGCGGAGAAGGCGGGGTGGCGTGGCGGTGGGGTGCTAGAAGAGAGGAGGGCCGGCGACTAAGGCTATTGCCGTCAACTCTCCTTGGTTCTCCCGACAGTGGTGATGGATGAGAATGTGCCGATAGACAAGCGAGATGGTGACTAGGGCTACTATTGTCAACTTTCTCTTCTCCTGACGAGTAGGTGCAAAGGTGGGGACAGGAACGGGTAGCGTTTGTTGGTGGCTAGAGTTTCTTGAAGAGAAGGCGGGGTGGACGAGAGTGAAAGAGGGTGGAGGAGGGAGTAGAGAAGGTAAAGAATAAGAGGAGAGAGCTGTCGATGCGGATCACCCCGCTCCCCCGGAGGAAAGCGGAAGGCGGAGGCAGGGGAGAGGAGACTCGCTGGCAGAGCGGCGCGAGATGGGGAGAAGGAGATGACAAAGGCGGCTAGAATTTTCTTTTTTTTTTCCATATATAATAATAGTTGATATCTCCTATTTTCTCCATTGATTTTTCTTAAGCTCACAACTCTGGATTTTATTATGTCAACACTGTTGTAATCTTATTACCCATCAATATACTCGGTAACAAAATATATAACTTCAAGAAAAAAAATAATAAGTTTAAATGATGTTGTCACCAATTTAGACAATTGACCAAAAAGGACACAACACAATTATTGCAGCATTCCTGAATGTTTTATAATATATTACATGAAATTTTGAACTGAGTTTCAGAATAAAAAATGTTATCCAGTATATTATTAACAAATAAACTAAGAAAAAAAAATATAGGTCTAATAACTGTTCACCAAAAATTGATGCATGTCTGGGCTTCTCTGAGATGTTTGAAAATAAAAAATTAACTAGGAATGGAGAGCAGTGTGTTATGTCCGAGCAACACCTACAGTGTAAAGATCAAAATGGAGGCATATGCAAGTCAAACTGCAGCAACTGCAATTGCAGTGCCAGTACTTACAATTATTGTTTTCCAGGCTCCCTTCAAAGATTAAAGGGTTTCTCTGGCTCTTTATTAGCTACTCTCTAGTTCTATTTAAACTGGAGGCGTCCTTTCTTGTCCAGTGGCGATAGATTTTGGTAAGAACTGGATATCTCTATTAATTTAAAATGGACAAAAAGAGGAAATTACATTCTTTTGGGATCATATCATGATACCCGTGACAACTGTGGTTATCAGTAGTCAGTACTGACTGTTTGCGATAGAATTCTATACAGTTTCAGACATTATCCAAAATCAAAATATATTCATCATAATTAAACTATATGGGGCATGCAGTAATTAATTTCCTCAATTATTCTTTTTACCATTTGACATTTTGACTGGTATATATGCAAAGAAGCTCCTCATCTTTCATGTTATTACATACAAGTTGATGCTCCAGAAAGTAACAATAGGACAACATAACTACACAAATACCTAATTAAAGATTAGGAATACAAAAGAGTTATGCAGTGACCGGACACGTCATGGTGCGGCACGACATACGTGCCGGTTAAGTGTCCATTCGCATAGTGTGGTCATTCTCCCAAAAAAGAACACGACACAACATGTAAACCAGCATAATCACGGCACTTGCACGAGACACGGTTCGACACGTGATCAAAATATTATAAAGTTTGTGTTATTATTTATCCCAAACAACAATTCAAGTTCCAGACAATTAATTTATCTTTTACACATTATATTTTTACAACATTATTACTTTAGTTTACAATTTTATTTATGTTTAATATTTTTTCTGATTTTTGCTTTCTTAAACAAACTTAAGTTTGAAAAAAAAACTAAACTTGATCAAATATGACTATACATTACCAAAAGTGACTAATAGTATCACGGCATAACAAGCACATCACAACTGTTTGTGTATAATGATTATTTCTCGTAATTTTGGTCACAGTTTGACATGACACGTGAACCAAGTCATGATACGACTGGACACAAAATGGAGCGAATTTACATCCCTATGATTCAAGCTACACTTCATTTTCTAATTATGAATAAATTTGCAAATGAACCCCTGAACATGTACTTTTTAACTTTGAACATCCAAGTTTGTATTAAGAGATCCAAACTAGTATTTTTTTTTCTATAAATCTTGCCTACTGAAACAAAATTGGTACGGTTCATTTAAACCAAGATATGGTGAGTTATTCCACAAAAGGTTGTCTCTGAAATGTTGAAACTATAATGTTACTTACAGAGCACAAAAGGTTACGGTTCAGAGCACATTACATGTCATGATTATATCTCACTAGTTTACCAGTAAATAAATCTATATCAGTACACCGAAACCCCTGGAAGCACACAAAACCATGAGCAAATTAAATCATTAGCCCAATACTTGTTCTTTTTACTACTACTTAATTAACTTTGCTTAAAAATGCAGCTTGTACCAGTAAAAAACAGTATATCTAGTGCTTAACAAAAACTGTAAATAATGATGCCTCCTTTTCATAATAATTTTACTATTCAATCAACAAACCCAAATGATTTGATCTCAGAGCATGTTTATGTGACCTTGTCTTAGCTAGGCAGAACACAGGTCACCGACCAATTTTTAGAGAGAGAGTTAGAGGATATGATATTTTAATAATATGGATGAGTTAATTTAAGGTTAACTTAAGCAGGTTCTCTTAATTACCCACTGTAACTTGACATGTTTCACCGAAATAATTAATTAATTGCAGGGCAGGACGCATGTCCACCAACTATTTAATACCCTTGTTATTACAACAAATGTTTCTCCCATCTATATTTTGAACTCGTGACCTCTCACACAGAGACCAAGTGCTTTTGCCACTAGATCAAAGACTAGTTCTTAATTGTCAACCATTGATTAAACTGCCTACCTATTGCGGGAGGAGGGGTTCCAATGAGCATTGAACTAAAATGTCTCTGATGGTTGGTCTAAGTTGTCTGATTTGAGTTGAGATTCGTATCTTTTAAATAAAAAAGGGCTGGATGTACTTTTCTCACAATTTCAACTAATTATGGTTTTCGAATTTGCGTCTTTCAAATAAAGAGAGCATTGTCTACCATAGTTTTTTTTTAATGCAATGTTAACAAATTAATTAACTGTAAGAAACAAAATAGATTTTTTAAATACGGTTTGGGTCAAGCCACCCAACACATTTCAAATCCATGTGTATTAATACGGAGAATATCGAACTGATGACTTTTCACATGAGAGTCATGTGACTTTGCCACTGGATCAAAGGTAGATTTTTAAAATAGAATTATGCTAAATATTATGTGTTCAGGTACTTGTATAGATGAATCAGGTGCTTATATAGATCAATTATGTATTTATTAGAATCTTAACCTGGGTCCAAATAATTTTTATGATCTCATATAAGATATTAGGAATTCCTCTTATCAATCGATATGCTAACGTTAGCTTATTAGAATAATTCAAAATATTAATCCCATGTACATTGAAAATCCCCCGCTCTCATCTATTGCACGATTTCAGAAGTTTAAATGTTCTTATTGTTAAGATACGACAATAACAAATTAACTTAATTAGGTATTTGCTCGGTATAATAACAGGACCACATACGAGTCTTCATTGTATAATGACTACATGATCAGTGAGTATATATGTTAAACAAGTCGCTAGCGTGTGCGTGTATATACACTTTTGAGTTACATCTAAGAGGAGGGATTAGTTACAACAATTTTGAGTTAAAATGTGCTTGGAGACTAAATTTTTGTAAAATTAAGATGGGTACAAAATTTAATGGTCTGAATTTGACTAGTTTTTGTGAAATACTTAATAAATAGTAAAAAAATTCAAAAAAATATAAAATTTGATCTGCAAGTACATTTTATTGTGGAGATCATGTTGAACGGTTTGGATCGACGATTTGGACTTTGAAGATATAGAAAATGGTTACAACAAATTAGTATATGAGGAGGGATCTAGTTACAACAAAGTTACCAATACCATTTTCTACATTTTCAAAGTCCAAATGGTTAATCCAAACCATTAGATGTGATATCTCTATATTAAAATGTGTTGGAAATCAAATTTTATATTTTTTGGAATTTTTTTACTATTTATTAAGTCAATTTTAAAATCGCTGATTTTAATAAACAGTGAAAAAATTCTGGATTATTGAAAACAACGTTTTTAAAAATGACTTAATAAATAGTAAAAAAATTTCAGAAAATATAAAATTTGGTCTCCAAGCACATTTTAATATAGATTGAATGTTGAACGGTTTAGATCGAATGTTTCAATTTTGAAAACGTAAAAACTGAAATATTTGTTCCACGGCCTAGGAACAAACGTTTTGATATTAGCCAACATATATATATATATATATATATATATATATGCTAATCTCATAGAATTAGTTGCATACAAATTCATTACAACTGAGAGTATGTAAATTTGAGTTTTGGACTTATTAAAACTTTGGTGATGCTAATAATTAACTATGGAAATATGAATACTAGATGTACCATAAACGATAAAAAAAAAAATTATGGTTCCTCCTTTTGATTGGACAACTTCTGACAACTAATGCATGTTGATGCAAAGAGTTAATACTAAGCAACTGATAGGTTTAATTGAAAAAGAACATGCAAACATGAGATCAATCTATTAATCCTACTTTAATTTTATAATAAAAAAAATTATTTCAAGCATGCATTTGCAAGTTTCAAAACAACAGAAGGGATAAGCGTGGTTAGATTGTGATGCTCTCAATTTCAATAATACTGGATATGTCCAGTGGATGTACAGGAGTTAAAATAGTAACCTTACCCATTTGCCCCTGAATTTATCATTAGCCTTTGAACTGGAAGCAAAATAATAATAAAAAAAATATGGGTCCGGCTAATTTGCTGCTGGTAGCATTTCGGCCAGCTGCTGCCGGTGAAAAATCTGCCATACGGATATTCAAACAACCGATCCGAACCGTTCAACGTGTTCTAAATATTGAAATGTGCTTGGAGACCAAATTTTACATTTTTTTTAGAATTTTTTTACTATTTATTAAGCCACATTGAAAATTCCAGATCTGGGTGAACAGTAAAAACAGAGCAACAAAATTCTGGACCATATGATCTGGAATTTTCAAAGTGGCTTAATAAATAGTAAAAAAATTTCAAAAAATGTAAAATTTGGTCTCCAAGCACATTTCAATATTTAGAACACGTTGAACGGTTCGGATCGGTTGTTTGAAGATCATATGGTCCAGATTTGCTGCCGGCAGCAGCTGGCCGAAATGCTGCCAGCAGCAAATTTGCCGGACCCAAAAAATATATCTCTGTTGTTTCCCTACCATGCTGCGTTTATTGACTTTATTCTCTAGCTTTGTCACAAATTCGATATCAAATAATAAATGCGGGGCATAATTGGTGCTATCAAGTAGCTATTGAAAAATATGAGCTCTGCTTCTCTTGAGGCAATGCATTACAAATGCATTTAGCAAAATTAACAATCCAAGAATGGCAAATTTGCCAACTGAACCTCAAAAAAAAAAAATATGAGTTCTTTGGAAAATAAAACATTTGCTTTTATTTTTTTTTAAACATACCAAAATATTAAATTTAAACTAGTGAAGTAACAAAAATTTCCTCTTCAGAAAATACTTTTTTGCTAAATTGTTTAATTTAGTTTTTTATATTGTGGCATGATTTTTCTTAAATTCTCAAACGAAAAAAGGCAAAAAAAAAAAAGAAGAAGAAACGGGGCAAACATATTGTAACATCTGTTGGGTTTTTTTTTTTTTTTATAGCAAACCGGGATGGAATTAATTGCATTAAAAAACTTCAAATTGAAGGTTAAAACTTTGTTGTGTTACAAAATTGTGAAAAATAATATAAAATTACTAAATTGAAAGATATATCAGCAACTAGAGAAAATTGAAAACTATTTAATTCCTCTTTATATTGAATATAATTCTCAAGTGATGCACTTGAAAAAATAGAAGGAATTTTACATAGTGCCTTTATTTTTTAAAACATAAAACAAAATACCCCTTTCAAAATTCTTAATAAAATCCTCTCTTTTTACTCGTCTCTTTCCAAAATATCACCTTTCTAAAATTCTTAACAAAATGCTCTTGACACTCGTATTGATTTTTTTTCCGTAGAATAATCTGAAATATCAAAAGTATTTAAAGCTTCGGTATTCTGAAAATTTGAAAAAATTAATACGATGCATATATACAGATATCATTATGTTACATTCTGTTAAATAAAATTGTAACTATTAATATGCTAAGTATTCTGAAATTGAAGGTTCATTTTATGAGATATAAATTTGACTATTCATATATTTGTTAATATAAGATATGCAAAATATTTTTTAGGAGATTTAATTTGGAAAGTTAAATCTAAAGATTAAAAAAATTCAGCTTTTACATGGGACATATGATTTTATTAAAATCTGGAAATAAAATAAGATGTTGAACTTGTTTAATTTTTAGGGGAAATTTCTTGTATGCCCTTCAAAAAAACTCAAAATTACGTATTCCCCCCTTTAAACTTCAAAATTACGTATTCCCCCCTCTAAACTTTCAAAACTCACAAATATACTCATTTTATTATCTTTTATATTAAAATATATTTATAAAATACTCATTTTACCCTTTATTAAAAGCATAAAAAATTTAGTAAGTAAATTTTGTGAGTTATAAGGAGAAATACGTAATTTTGAAATTTAGATGGAAAAATAAGTAATTTATGTATATTTTAGCATTCCAAGTTCAAACACTTCTTTAATATCAGATATAAACACACTTGACATTGCACATTTAAACACTTAGTTGATAACTATAATTTTGTTAAAATGTGGGTACATACACCGATATATTGAATTAGAAGTTAACCTAATCAATTATGCTCAAAGTGCTACACAAAAAGCAATACAAACAACCACCGCAAAAATAGAAATAGAAATAAAAGGGAACAATGATGTATTTTTTTTCCCAACCTGTGGGGACCCTGTATAATGGGGATGAAATTTGCTGCAGCACCTGGATTTTCTCTTTTGGATTGTTGACTAAATGTGAACTATAAATATTTGAATACTTATTTGAGTATCTCACTCTTGTATTCTCAAAATCTCTACTTTTCATTTAAAAATATTATGTATTATGGTTTCCATTAATTATATAGTTCCCACTAATTATTATTCTAAAAAAATATTATATAATCCCTACTAATTATTATTCTAAAATTCCTGCAACACTCTTCCTCTATAATATCCACTAATTATATGGTTCCCTTTTCTCAATCGCCGCACTTGTTCCCACACTCAATCGCCGCACTCGTCCCGGCATCAACGTGATTTTTATAAAAAAATATACTTGCAGATTAAATTTGAGAGATGTAGGTTCAATTAATACAAGAGGTGATTAAAAAAAATGAGATTAACGTAAGTTCTTATTAAAAAAAATTCATCATCTAAACTTGCCATTGAGTTGTCTAATACCTTTAATCCAGGTTTTTCAAGAAAATAAAAATACAGTATCTAATAAAGACAATTATGGATGCTATGACCAAGGCTTTCTTGAGCTCTTTATATTTTACCATAATAGCTTAAAAGGTGTCTATTGACATGACAGATAGGGGAAATTAGGGCTGCAAACGAACCGAACCGAATCGAACTTACCTCCAGTTTGAGTTTGGTTTGAATTAATTTCGAACTAAGTTTGGTTTGAATTAATTTCGAATCGAATTTTTTACGAACTCAATTTCGAACGAACTCAATTTCGAATCGAATTTTTTACAAACTCAATTTCGAACTTTTACGAACTTTGTTAGACTTACGAGTTATGACTTATGGATGGGCCATAGTTTGAAATTACAGCACTTCAATAAAAACTCAGACATTCTGAATTCTAATTACACAGTACACTAAAGTTTATATCAAAGTTCATTACAAATACCAAAATTTATATCAAACACCAAAGTTTAGTACAATCAATAAAAGTTCAGTACAACCACAGAATCTAAATTTTCCAAATAGCCAACAGGAGCAACATCACCAAAGTTTTCAAATATCCAAAGCATTCAAAGTACAATTTAAATATCAATAGAAGTACAGAACAATCACCAAAGTCTTAGAATTATTACAAACTCATATATTATCCTAAAGAAAACATTAAAGTTCATTATCAGCGGAAATTAACGGTTCACGTTTGAGTTAATTTCGAACTAAGTTTGGTTTGCGAACCTATTTCGAACGAACTAGGTCCAGTTTGAGTTTGGTTTGAATTAATTTCGAACTAAGTTTGGTTTGAATTAATTTCGAACGAACTCAATTTCGAATCGATTTTTACGAACTTTTTCGAATCAAACTCGAATCGAATTACGAACTACGAAGTTTTTGTGCAGCCCTAGGGGAAATAGAACCATAACCTTGTTATAAGAACTGAATTCATATCCAGTGCAGTACTGTAATAGGAAATCTTTTACAATTACATGATCTGGACCGTTCTTTTTAACTTGGCACGAATCTCAAAGCCCAATAATACTGCCCCTCAGTCAGTCCGAATCCCAAACCGGCTGAGAGTTAATCTCAAACCGTAAATAACTAATTGTAGTAGGGAATCTTTTACGGTACCGTCGAGGATATGGATCCTATAAGAACTACCACTCTATAGCATTTTTTTACCTTTAGGTTTTGTACTTTAGTACTTTACATAATCTATGATGAGTGAGGCTATGGTGCTATGCATAGCACGGATGGGGTCCGTACTACGGCTCAAAATTTGACTTTTTAAAATCGTAACAGTCGATCTGAACCGTTCAACATGATTATAAAATGAATATGTACTTACAAACCAAATTTTACATTTTTCCGAATTGTTTTACTATTTTTTTAGATATGCTGTTTTTGGATAGTCCACAATGTTCAAATCAAGTGATTTTCAAAAAAATAGTAAAAAAATTAGGAAAAATGTAAAATTTGGTTTGCAAGTACATATTCATTTTATAATCATGTTGAACGGTTCGGATCGACCGTTACGATTTTAAAAAGTTAAATTTTGAACCATAGTACGGACCCCATCCGTGCTATGCATAGTACCATAGCCTCACTCATCTATGATTGGTTAATTAGTATGTTCATGTTTTGGAGCTAGTAAATTAGTACATGATACACATAATATTTTCGTCAATTTTTTTTGTTTTGACGGCAATAAGTTTAGTATGCATATATGGTTGAGATATTTTTTTCCTTTTAATTGCATGGCTGATTTGCTATCATTTGATGTTCTACAATACAATAACTTTGGATCATCCAGACCGTTTATATGATAATGATAAGATAATAGAAAAAAATAATATATATTGCTTTTTCTAAGCTAGCCGCTAGCCACACTTCTTATAAAAAAATATATGTGGTTTAAAACCTATCTATCTAATAATAATAAATTCTATAGCTTTAGAACTAAATATATTCCTCGACAAAGTTTAGTAAGGCTATGCATATTCACACGTGGATTTGGTTGTCTTAATCAACTTGATTAGCGTCATTTAATGAAAAGCAATTAATAGGAAATTCCCACAATTCTAATCTCCATACCTTGCCAACATAAAAGGGCTCTCAAAAAGAATGCATCAAGTTGGACATTATTTGGAGACACTCATCTAGGTTGTTACTTCAAAAGAACATAATTATTAAGAGTATAAGAGCATCTGCATTCATAAAACTATTAGAGTTTCTAATCTGACGTGGCAGTTGCTAAATCAGTTTCAGGTATGTAGATGAATTTCTTATTTAGCAACTTTGCTCAATAATTTCTTATTAAGAAATCGTTTATAAACTCTGATGTGGCAAAACGATTGGCCTGTATTCGCTAAAATTAGTTTAATTTACTGCTAATGTGGCTTATTAGAAACTCTAAAATTAGTTTCAGGGATGTGAACATTTAGAAACTCCAGAGTCTATAATTTCTTAAAAGCAATTAACAGTTATTTAAAAACTCTAAGAGTTTTAGGGATGTAGTAGCATTATTTGATTAATTTAGAATTAACAAAATATGGAATATGTCATAATCTCATGAATCCTAGCAAGTTCATATTTTTGTTCACTTGTATCTTATTTTCTCCAAAATATGTTACCTCATAAATACTACATACTTTTTTATTATTTAAATACAAATGTAGATATGTATACATATTTTATTGGAAAAATATTGTGATCCTCCACTTATGATTTTTAAATTTTACATAACTACCATATCCACATCATATATGAATATTCTATATATGCAAAGAGTTTCCTCCAATTATATTTGTTACATGAAAGAAAAATAAAAACAGAGGACCTTTATTGTACCTTTATTTGCAACACATCAGATACATAAAAGGTGCTTAACTCTAGCTTTCATTAAAAGAGAAACCATTTCAAAAACATAATTTCTAGAAGAAAATAAATAGAATGACACTGAAAATACATGCAAAAAAAAATTGTGATGTTATTTTGTCAGTTTGATAGAACAATCATATACAAGAATCAAAACATTTCTTTACAAAAAAACTGCCATGAAATAAGTCCTTTTTTTTCCTGAAGTAACATGAACAACAATTTCAACAAAAATAATTATCCGACAATAAATGATGCTTAATCAACAGAGATTCAGCTCCATTACCTCCAAACAAAACCTTCCAAAACAAAAGGATTAAAGTTGAATTATCTCACATTCTCACTAGTTTTATATAAATAACAGTTCATCATGATAACAATCTCAAGTACAGTAACACCTGAGAAGAGTCCGAATCTGCTGCAATTCCGACAGGGATCGCAGGATCCTGAAATTCCGAGATTAACGGTTGAAACTTTTCCGTTGCACGGATCTCGGAAACGTTCTAGAAAAAGCAAATTTTCATGCACGCATCTCGAGAAAGACCAACAGTTCAGATCGGATCGCAGGGTCATGTGATTCTCCGAGAATCACAGCAGATTTATTTTCCACCTGAGAAACACAAAATGGGGGCCATTGCAACTTTTTTGTAGTCAAAAAAGCCCTCAAAAAGAGCAAAATTCTCAGACCACGCCCCCATCCATTACCCCTAGAAAAGACCGAAAGAACACAAAAAATCTCCCCTCAAAACCAGCTTTTGGTCCCAATTAACCCACGCCATCTCACTAAATCCCACAATCTTTTGTCAGTACGCCTATACCACCATCACCTTTTTCTCCTTTTTCTCTCTTTATTTCTCTCTTTATTGGATTCAAATGTAAAACCCAAATCCAGCCCATTTGGCCCATTTTTGAATTCATCATTATTTTATTAAGAGATTTAATTGCTGTTGCGAGGCCCAAGATATTGGATTCCGGGTAGAGGAAATCACGGCCCCTCGTGGGAATCAAACAGTGAAGCTGATAGATATCTACGAAATGTGTACCACAAATTTACACAGAGATATTTTACGAAGGAAATGCTTGATAGACGGTTAAAACAATTTTGGTGTTATTTCAAGGTATGAATTTTGGGAAATTGAAGAAATTTTAGAAGGGATTAAGGAGTCACACAACAGAGACCACATTAGCCCCTTAAAAAGTTGACACGTGTCAATACTGTTCTGCCCACTATGCCATGTTACCCCCCACAGTCCTCCCACGTGTGAAGGTAGTTAAAAAGGACGGGTGATTTTTTTGTGAGACACAAAATGTGCTTTCTTTGTAATAGACCTGTTTGCATGAACACCCAGAGAAAAGATTTATTTCCGTTCAAGGCTTAAAGCACCTCTAAAGTCAATTCCGGTTTATGCGTCAGAAATAATACATGACAAAATTTGGAAAATTAAAATAAATTCCCAGAGCGGCTTTTGTAAGAAAGAGTGAATATTCAGTGCCAATGAATCAGGTTTTGGTTCATTTCCATACAATACAAGAGCATGTCAAATTTGATTTTGATCCTTTCATTACTTTAAAACGAAACAAATAGATATTGTCCAATAAGGTACATCACACCTTACCAGTTTTGCACCGTAGCAAATTTGTACAAAAAATACTGACGGGAAAATACAGATTTGACGCTAATTTCACCATTATTATCGTGTCTATTTTCCAAGATATCACTTGAAATGCTAGTTCAGTAAAATAATAATTAGAAAAACAGCATAAGAATAAGATATTTTAAACGGTATATCTGAAAAATTAGCTTGTTCATTACTTAAAAAGCTATAATTTTCTGACACATTAACAGCAGCCCAAGAGATAACGGCACTAATCTACGTCACCGTTTATGGGACGGAGATTTTTAGCAACAAAGTCATAAGCCTAAAGACAAAAAAATGAAAAAATCTAAAAAGGGCAAAAAAAGGATAACTAAATCTCAAGAAAAACCTTCCATTAAACTTTCCTATTCCTCTCCGACTGACTACAAAATCGGCCGTATAAACGGCGTCCGGTGCACAAACACCGAGTCCATGCAACCCCCTAATAAACGGCGGGTATGTCTTCTAGGGGGAACAAATCGGTGATGTCCCTGAAGCATTCCTCCTCTTGCCACGTGGCCTCCCCGGCCACACCACTACTACTCACCAATGCCAAGTCCTTCCTCCACGGCTCCGACCATCCACCACCCAACTTGTCGTCTAGGTCGTCAAAGAACATAGGCTCGGACCCGGACCCCATTCCGAACGAATCAAACCCGAACCCAAAACTCGACCCGAAGTCATCGAATATGGGTTCATCCTCTGGCAGCTGAAATTGCAGCTCCATCGCACTGCTTGAATTAGATGAAGTTTCCGGCTTCGCACACGTCTGTTGCAGCAATTGCTTTTCTGGTAATTTGCTTTCCGGTGACTCGTTGGACCTAAGCACCGACTTGGGCGAAGCCATGTTGTTGTTTTGAGATTCCTCAGTAGACTCGTATCCAGCCGAGGAAGACGCTATGTTGTCCGACGACGCGCTCTTCTTGAGCGGGTTGGCGAAGTTGGTGGTTGCGTCAGGACCGCGTAGCTTAATAGCGGCCGAGTCATACACCTTGGCAGCCTCCTCGGCCGTGTCAAATGTACCGAGCCAAACACGCACCCGCCTCAGAGGGTCCCGTATCTCAGCCGCATATTTACCCCACGGCCGTCTCCGGACCCCACGAAACCTCGGAGCTCCAGAAGCATCCACAGCAGGAGTAGTAACGGGTGCCTTGCGCTTCTTTGCTGGGGCTTCTTTGGGTACGCTATCAGGTGATGTAGTGGGTCTTTTCTTCGGCATCTTAGGCTCAAGCCTGATTTCGTGCACGTAGCGGCGCACGCGGCGGCGTGTGTGGCTGGGTTCTTCTTCGTCACTTGACGAGTCAGTAGCGTCGTTGTCGTCAACGAATATTCTGATTGTTCTCGGTTTTGTGTCTATGGGTCGGGAACCGGAGCGCAAACGGTTGCGGGAGGTAACGGGTTTGGATGTGACTGTGACGTGCTCTGAACGCTTAACTGTAATGGG